>CAJHNH020001480.1:312500-330000 GCA_905116865.2 Candidula unifasciata
AACTCTAATATACTATCACTGTCTCGCTAACACGTCTGCTCCGTCTGACCGTTGTCCACCGAATGTCCGTGTTCCTTTCACCTCGTGTCTTTTGACCCGTTCACCAGCTCAGTCCCCAAAGGGGCAATCGTGTTGCGAACTTGTCTGCAACAGAGTTCACTCTTTCTTGTTGTGGCCAAGCGGGTTCTCCTGAGCGCTAGTTTCACCGTCCAATAACAGAACAGACTTGACCAGTCACGGCCCTGACCTTTGTGTCAACTCTGGGTTGTCACCTGAACAAGCACACCCTACGGTGTGGTCCATTCCGCCACTGACTGTACTCATAGGGTTGTGACAAACTTCTTATGGTCTAGATTCACGCCCGGGTGTTGGCAGAAAAGCCACATTTCGCCCAGATTTACGGTATCTATCATGGAATTAAGGCCGAAGGTTTGAGCTATCCATAGTGGCGAGCCAAAGGGTTAACAACGTATAGTTTCTGGATATTTAAAAAAAAATGACTAAACATAGCCGTTAATCATCTTCATTGTTCTAGGTGGGATTAAATATCTTGTGCAATCTTTCGATATCATGGATAGAATCCAGTCAAGAACCCTTGACCTCTCTAATCGATGTTCGTTTTAGGGTTTCTTTTGGACGCCCTCCCATGCTCGGTCACTCCATTTCCCATTGCCTCTTTAGTGAACCCCTGCTTCTTTCTTCTCAGAATGCTGAACATAATAGACAGAAAATTATGCAATCTGTTGTGTTAAATTTTTGCGAGCATTCATTTGTTAGTTAGTTAGGTAGTTGGGTTATCGTAATTGCACTCCGGACATGTCCATACGTGCTCAGATTCTCCCCTCAGTATGAACCCCAGCGTCCGTGGCTAATAGTACCAGCTCCCTATCATTCGGGCGAGTGATGTGTATTCGCTGCCCCCAAAGCCCTCCACCCTTCCCATTTCTTGGAGGGTATTATTAATACCAGCATGATCCATAGGTTGACCCTCGGTCCTGATAGCCGATCCAGCCAGCCTATCAGCTCAGTCATTTCCATTGATGCCTGCGTGACCCGGAACGAAAATAAAGGTGACTCCACGCACAGTGGACGTCTGTAATTATTCAAACCATTGTCTTTGCACTGAACCTGCCAGAACTTTCCGAGTCATACTCATTGAATCACTGAATACATACGAGCGGGTGTAGTTTTGTGTTTCGAGCCAAGCGAACGCTTGCGTTACTGCGATCACCTCCATCGTCAAGCTGCTGGTTGTCATGGAGAAGTGCATTCATTTGTTTCCATTACGGGATGTCTTGGAACATCGTTAAATATGCTGAGTTTCGTCTGTGCTAACTCTTTATTAAAACGCCTCAGCTATTTTAATTCAGTTCATCTTTTATTGCAGAAGTTGAAAAAGTCACCCCCGAGGGAAGCCCAAGACTCATGACAGCAGATTTAGAAAAGTCTCAAGTCTGTTTAGGGTTGTGAAGATAGCACCCGAGCTCCACCCTGGCTATCTGAAGGAATGTTGGATCTCGCTACTCTCCCGAATCATCTGATGTGCAGTTTCACGAGATCATGCGCAGAGACTCTTGAACTGAGTTCGTTGTATGCTCAGTGCTGGGATTTGTACAACGAGAGCAGTTTATTCGGGGTGAGAACTCATCCAGATCCGCATCCGGGTCGCAGAGGTGTTCTGGGACAGCTATGTGTCATCCGGGAACTTCCGCCAGACTGTTAATGTTCTTGATTCGTGTGATGCCTTTGTTGATAATGGTCGCTAGATACACAACTGGATCTGGATTGTTCGAGCTACAGGTAAGTACAAAGCTAGTTGAATTAATATCGAATGTTCAATGATGAATTAGGAATTGACATCACAGCAATCAGGACATTCCTATAAGTGATCCGTCTCCATCTTCAGCAGCAAACTCAGAGTACCAATTCCGATGACACTAGTAACTGATTGTGTACACATCTCAATTTTCCCTTGAGTGTTGAACATCGGCCAGATCCCCTGATCAATCTTCGCAGCACTATTCTTATCTATTTGTGCATCGGCACTGTTCTCTCGCTTCCAAAGGATCCATACAGCATCTACCTTGTCATGCTTTAGTTAATCTCCGAGGTTTGCAGAACCCCACTTTCTGCCTATTTCTCGTACATCATTATGTGTTAAAGTTCGTTAAAGTCCATCAAATGGATTTCAACGGGTGTTATCCCATACGGTTCGACCTCTCTTCGCAGAACGGATAGTTGTCTGCCAAAAGCGTTGCAAAAAGCACGAACTCTGTAGCTCTAGCAACGATACACAGAATGTACGCAAATATTTGTGAACCGAACGACGCGATCCGTAAAACGAACCCACGACGTTCATTGCGCGAGACAAACCGCTTGACCACTCTCCACGGAGACCAACCCCTACACCCGACCCCAAACGATCAATTAATATCAGGTTTACCTAATGCTGGGTAACATGAAAACCAACACGACAATCATTCACAAATGTAACCTCAGTTTTTTTTTTAATGTGAGATACTTGCAAAATGAAGTAATCAACACCACATACTGTAAAGCAAACCAAGACATGTAATAGCGAAGGATAGAACGACTATGCGTGAGTTGGTTGAGGACCTATGCTTCATTGGGGGATAGATAGGCAGAAAATAAGAGAGGTCATAAGAGAAGAAGTTGGCACATAACAAATCCTAAACTACATTTAAAGACAGCAAAGACAGTGGTTTGCCTTTTTCGAAAGAATAGTTTTCAACTTAGAGATCCATCTTCCACATTTGAAAACAACCTGTCTCTTTTAGACTGCTGCTGCTATTCATTTAATGCGTGTGTGTGTGTGTGTGTGGGGGGGGGGGGGGTGTGTCAATACTATGGAGCTGGTGTAGTTTTTCGAAGGGAACCTTGTTGTCTGCATCTTCCAAGCACATATTTCACTAAACACTAAAAAACACATGACGCTTACTCAGAAGGATATTAATCTTTCTACTTCTTTTTATGAGTGCCAATCAATACACTTTCTGTTACTTGATTAAATCAGAAGGATATCAACGCAATGCACGTAGCTCCGTACAATCGGTGAGGATCCTGCAGAACAGCAGTAAATCACTTCTTACTGGTTAGAAATAGCCCTATCAGAATCCATTTTTTTTAATCGCAGACGACATTGGCCATGCCGCCATCTTGCGTGACGTCATCGCTGCTATGCAAATCATGTCCATCCTCAAGAGAATGAAGCAGCGGAGAATGACCAGGGAATCAGGTGGTCACATAGATCATCACAACCTCAAGAGAATGAAGTTGCGGAGAGTTACCAGGGGATCAGGTCGTCACATAGATCACCATGCTTCAAGAAGAAGTAAAGAGAAAGAACAGACCAAGAAGAACGTTTATACTGTGAAGAATAATCTTGACTTTGCAGAAGCTATCATCATAGAGAGTGAAGATAGTGACCCAAGAAGAAGTAAGGAGGAGGAACAAATCAAGAAGAATGTAGTTGCTGTGGATTATGATGACGACTTTCCCGAAGCTATCATCATAGAAAGGGACGGTAGTGGCCAGTATAACTTGCAGTCAACTAATGCGCCCAATACAGCCAAGAATGACACACCAAGAGATATGCTGGCAGTAGAAACAACTACATCAAAGAACGCTATTACAACTGAGGAATCAGATGACAGTACGAACGAACGAACGAACGAACGAACGAACAAACTTTATTTTCAAAGGGTTACAAATTGGGCACGCAGGCCCGTCTGACATTCGGCCCTTCTAAGCACTCGTTTTCCGGAGTACCAATGCCTGTTATTTAAAATGCATGTTATAGATATAGAATAAAAATATACATTATAGAATATAATACATACATCATGTGTACACAATCTTACACACTCACAGACATATATATATATGCTCTCACATTCTCATACTTGCACACTCATATACAGACGTACCTAAATATATACATCTACATATATACACAAACAGAAAAGACACACACATACATATATAGACATATATGCACACACACATTCCATACATACACACCTACACATGCATACACACACATACAATCACATGTACAGACACCCACAACCACACATTCACACTCACATGTAAACATACATATACACATATACATACACACACCTACATCTTTACACACATACATGCATACATACCTACACCCACATACTTATACATCTACAAATGCATACACACATCCACAAACATGAATACATACACACACCCACATACATGCCGACACACATTACATACATACCCACACATGCATGCATAGACACATATACAACCACCCATACAGATACTCACATACATACCTTCACTCATGTATACATACATTCTTACTTGCCTACATTATGTACACACATACACTCATATACAGTCACATCAGTACGATCGAACAAGCTTATATGCCGGCTGAGGGGGAGACTCCAAGCAACGCAAGAATGTCCAACGGTCCGGTTATCAAGACACGAGTAAAGATTTACCAAATAAACGAAGGAGGAACCAGACTCCTGGACTTATCGAGAACCAAAATAACCAGATACCTGGAGATTCACTGGGGATAGGAAGCATATGCAGACTCAGAAAGACACAAGAGGGTCTGATCGTTATGCTGAATGAAACCAAACAGACAAAGAGAATGACTGAGGACATTGGTACACAGCCTACAATAGAATTACAGCTACCGGAAAAGATACTGGTAGCAGCCAAGATGTTTCAGGAGATCCGAAAGTGGGTGGTCAAGAGAGTGAATACTAAATGGTCAAACCCGAAGATGAGTATAATCAGAGCAGAAAGAATTATATCAAAAGACATGAAATCAACAGTAGCAGTGGTGACGACAGAAAGTGAGAGTATTCCAGAAACAGTCAAGCTTGATAATAAACTACAGAAACCAGAGATATATATCCCAAGGGTACTCCAATGTTCCAGATGTCAAAAGGGATTTCATACCAGGTCAGTGTGCCGCAACAAAACAGAGATTTGCAGATACTGTGCTGACTCTCATTCCTATAATGAGTGTCCATTAGCAAGACAAGATAAAAATTACCAAAAACCAAATAGCAATCGACGATGCAGCAACTGTTTTGGACAGCACGGGGCGAGGTATTTTGGATGTCCTTATCTACAACATTGCCAAGAAATACTTAAGATAGCAATTACTGAGAGAATACCATGCAAAGAAGCCAGGAGAAAATGCAAGGAATCTGAATACTTCACCGCAGTGGAGAAATCCAGGATGCAGAATCAGATCAGAAAGCTAGAAGAAGAGGTCAAGATATTGAAGGCAAATAAGCTGACTCCAAAGAAAAACATGCCAGAAATTGATGACCAAGCAAGACAGATACTTGCAGAGATGAAAGAGATGAGAGAGATATTGGACTACAATATAAAGACACTTAATGACATAAAAGCAGAAACAATAGCAGCACTACAGGAATTGCAGAAAAAGCAGGATGAAAGCCGTGAAGACAACAGCTCCAAGCAACCCCAAATAGACCAAGATAACAGCGAAAAACCAATAGACGATAAACTGAAAGAAATATCGATTAAAGAGTCTACTGGCAAGCAGCAAGAACTTGAAGATAGACACAATACAGAAATGAACAGAAGGTTCCCACCAGGAAGCATCAAAACCAAAGAAGACCGAAGGAAACAAGCTCAATACGGAAAGAGAATGAGGGAAGAGATGAGAGAGACGACAGAGAAGACAACATCCACAGACAGATCCAAAACGTCAAACAACACAGAGGACGCCAGACAAAGATGAGAAGGAGAATAACAACAGCAAGGATGGAAAGACGAAATTACATAAAAGTCCTTGTAAGGACTAAGTACTATTACATCTTAGAAGCCAAGACGGAGCGGAAAAACGTGACGAGGAATAGAACCAGACATAACCAATCAGAAAATGGGAATCACAAGACGACGAGCGGATAGGAGAGAACTAAAATGCAATATACAGATGTGTTCTACCATAGTCAAGAAGGAAATAAGAGACACAATTAAGAAATAGAAGACCCTTGCCTCCGAATACAACAACATCAGGTATAGAACAACTTTATACAAGTGAGAAACAACATCAGCCAAATTGTTTAGAACAACATAACCAAATGGAACCGAAGGAAACCATATTCAAACAAATCAAACCTAATAAAGATCAAAAACATAGGCATCAGCTAATAGCTGAACATGCCTGAACGTGATCAAATTATTCTTTTTCTTTTTCAAGCAAGCAAGCAAGCAAGCAAGAAAATGAAGTAGTGGAGAGTGACCAGGGGATCAGGTCGTCACATAGATCATCACAACCTCAAGAAAATGAAGCAGCGAAGTGTGACTAAGACTAGGGGATCAGACTGTCACTCTATACTCAGGGGGAAGGGCAAGAAGGAGATACAATTATACTGTTTCTGGTAGCATTGCCATTAGAACCCTGCGCTGGCTGCGGAAGATGGGTACGGAGCGCCTATGGGAATATCCAGAATGCTGTGTTGTTGGTGCCTTACTCAGTTCAACGCAGCTGTAAAAACAATAATTCATGCAAACTATTTATGACCTTTTTGTTTAAGTTTACTACCAGGAAATATATCTTCTTCTTCGCATTAAGCGGCTGTCAATTGCAGCATAAAGTTTTGTTTGTTCGCCCACTTTTTGACTCTAATCCTGTTCCAGAACGTGAGTGTTGCATGCACATACGTTTTACAGATCTGACTCATATGTATGCAGACTGTTGATTCCTTGCCTCTAAGACAAATGCATTCTAACTTCGAAAAAAGTTCCAATTTAGTCGACTCTTACGACATGCTTTTGTATAGGCAGAATTATTTTTTTATTTTTATTTACTAACAATCGGACCCCAAAACCCACATGGGGAAAATATAGTATATTTTCTTCTTCTTGTTCTTCTTCGATCTTTCTGTCAGAAAACTTACATCAGGAGGTTGTTAGCCTTTATGAAATCTGTCATGCAATCCACATCTTTTCGTAAACTATAGTTTTGTCATCATTGTGGTTAGGAGCAGGCCAGATTTCGTCCCTGCTGTCAGCATACAGTTGCCAGTGTTGGAGGACATGCTCAGCATTGTCGGATGCCACGCTACAGGGACACGTCTTCGTGTTTCCCACACCGAGAAGTTTGAACATATGCTGACGAAGTCTGTTGTGCCCCATTCCTTAGTCTGAATATAATTCGTTGTCCCTCTCTACAGAGGCAATCAAGCGAGTCTTTAGGAGAGAATTTGGTGTGTACCCAGTCACCTTTCTTGGATACTCTTCTTCTTCTTCAGCATTCCGAGCCCTTGAAGTTCATTACTGCAGATATTACCCGCCTCCATTCATCTCTCTGGTTGGCCTTCTCTTTCCAGTTGGCCTTCTTGGTCTGCCTCGTGGTCTACGACCATTTATCTCATTCCATCCGAAATCGAGGCTTAGATATCTGTTTCTTGATGAGATTAAGGTTTACGAAGGTGGGCGTGTCGTCCCCAAGTTTCAACCCCCAACCAGGATAACCAGGATGTCTCTCTTTGTCTGTTCTCTACCCTTCAACCTTTTCGGCTTGGGAGGCCCTGGTGGTAGCTATGCT
Organism: Candidula unifasciata; assembly: GCA_905116865.2. Lineage (NCBI taxonomy): Eukaryota > Metazoa > Mollusca > Gastropoda > Stylommatophora > Geomitridae > Candidula > Candidula unifasciata. Next base: position 320,104 of record CAJHNH020001480.1, read on the forward strand.
GTCGCCGGCATAGCTCTCAGGCTACTAGATTGTAATAATGTCTTGGTGGGTTAAGTCACAATTTGATTGTACTTTTCCCCGTGTGGGTTCCGGGGCCCTATTATAAGGAAAACAAGAATAGATCCACTGCCTACCCAAAAGCATGTCGTAAGAGCCGAATAATTTTGAGCTTTCTTTGAAGTCGGAATGCATCTGTCTGACAGGCAAGGAACCAGCAGTCAGCATACAAATGAGTCAGATCTGTAAAACGGATGCACACGCAATATTCAGTTTCTGGAACAGGATTGCAGTCCAGAAGTGGACGAACAACAAGAACTTTCCACCTGAGTTTACAGCTGGTGAACGCGAACAAGAAGAAGAAGATCGTACCTGCATCTGGCAAATCTGTCCGCTATTTCACTTTCTTCCAAGCACCATAGTATCAATCGTATGTTGTATTTTCCAGATAGAAAGCGTTCGAAACGTGCGGGGAGAAACAGCGACTGGCTCCTGTTGTGACGGAGGGGACGTCACTCTCGACAGATGCACAGACCCATGCGAGACCTACATCCGCGTCTGCCTCAAGGAGTTCATGGATCGCGTGTCCACGGAAGGATATTGTACGTTTGGTAACTACACCACTGAGGTCCTTGGAGAAAACGAGTTCAAATACCCGTTAAACAGTGAAGAAACTGTAATACAGCTACCGTTCGACTTTGCCTGGCTGGTGAGTACACGTTTCGTATGTTGAGATCAGTGTTTGCTTTTGTCGGCATGCAGTACCGGCACCCTAATGGTTCAAGAATGAACATGTTTTATATATATATATATATATATATATATATATATATATATATATATATATATATATATATATATATATATATATATATATACAAATATTCAGTGGCTAAGTCGAAGCGAACGCTTCGTAATGCCGGCGTGCCGGGTTCGATACCAGCTGCAGGCCATGCGCCTTGCGTTGGTTTCGACAGTGATATCAAGAAAGCCGACCGTCCAGAGGCAATGGAAAACTACTGGACGTCAATGTTCCAAGAAAAACTACACAGCAGCCAGGGGCTAATAGGGTTGGTTCTGCAAAGTTCTGTAAAGGAAACGCAATTAACTATATACATATATAGTCGGCTCTGTGGCTAAGTCGATGCGAACGCTTCGTAATGCCGGGATGCCGGGTTCAAACCCAGCTGCGAGCCATGCACCTTGTGTTGGTTTCGACATTGGTATCAAGAAAGCCGACTTTCCGGAAAGCAATGGCAAACTATTGGACCTAAATTTGCCTAAGAAAACCACATAACAGCCAGTGGCTGTTGTGGTTGGTTCGGCAAAGTCCTGTAAAAAGATACGCAACTAACCATATATATATATATATATATATATATATATATATATATATATATATATATATATATATATATATATATACATATATACATGCACACACACAAACATACACACACACACACACACACACATATATATATATATATATATATATATATATATATATATATATATATATATATATATATATATATATATATATATATATATATAGATGGACGGCTGCCCTGACCGCCTCCACCTCCATTCTCAAACAGGATTTGTTACACTAAGCGGTGGGCATTCGCTTTTGCTATAAACATTTACGCACTTCTTCTGCCTTTTATCAAAATGCCAGTGGTATAAATAATAACATCAGGTTGGCGGAAAGTTTTACGAATCGTCTGTTGAACCTCTAATTATGCAGGGCTCGCTGTCCAGTTCCTGCCTTCCTGGTCCAATGAGAAAAGAACTCTACAAGTCTGATCATTGCTCAGACACTTTGACCTATTTTTTTTTTCTTCTTTCTCTTGTTCGCTCGTTCTCCACATATGGGTTGAATTTTGTTGTCAGTAGGGTCAGACACGACAACTATTTGAGGTCATTTAATAAACTGTATTGCAGAATACTTACTTTCGTGTGGGTTCAGGTGTGCTTGACAAAAGTGGGCTATTGACATACCTGCTCTCTCATAGCAACTCTATACAACAAATCATGGTTGCTAAGAGAATGTAATTCTGCAGTGAATACCAAAAAGCAAGTAGGCCTAAAGTAGATGAATGTTTCTAAATTACGGGTGCTCCTGTCACAGACATGTCGTTGTGAACATAAGCACATTTTTTTTTTCCGTAGAAAAAAACAACAACCCGATATGGTTTTTAAAACTCACGATAACGGTCCTTGTGGCATTTGCTCGAGCAGTTAAGATCCGACGGCGAACTGAAAGACAAAAGAATAATGAGAATAAGATGACGACGACGATAAGGATAATCATTTAATGACGAAGGAAGGAAGGAAGGAAAGAAAATAAGATGCAGTATCAGAAGAAAAAAACTGTATTATACTGTAGCTTTTAAAGGAACAAATAGTTTTCAAAATCTGAATGATTTCAATAATCCGAAACAAACATTTCTCCCTAGCTTAAACCCTTATATAATCTTTGGCGCGTCCAAAAGTAAACTTTCATTTTAACGCAACCATTAGCAGTTTGGAGGTCACATAAGCTATTAAATGTTTTCTGCAGTCGGGTTTCAGTTATTCTGCTTTGTTCACAAAATTTTAATTCTGAAGATAAAATATCCAATAGATTAAAAAGCACGATTCAATATTGTTATTCTTTAGCCTGTCCTCTCTGCTACACTAATGAAGGTCGCCGACAGCTTCAAAAGTTAAACGATCACGCCCTTCTTGTTCTCTAACGAAACAAAAGCTGTATGTTTAGACGAATGCCTGAATGTGATAGGAAGTTGTCTCTGTGCTCGCATTAAGCAAGGCAATCATGCTTTAGAGCAGTAGTCTCACAACTTTCTCATGCCGGACCTCCTCCTTTTTTTGGGTATATGGCAAGACCCCCCACACAGACACACTTCTCTTTTGAGTATATGGCAAGTGCCGCACCACACACCGACTTTCCTTTTGAGTATATGGCAAGACCCCTCACACAGACCCACTTCTCTTTTGAGTATATGGCAAGTGCCCCTCCCCCCCCCCCCACACACACACCCACTTCCCTTTTGAGTATATGGCAAGGACCCCCACCCCCCCCCCCTTTTTTTTAAACCCTTTTTTTCTTCCTCAACATGACAATGGAGGACAAGAAAAACAGAAAATATTGGGATACGTCCAGAACGTGTTCTAAATCTATAATTAAATGCGCGCGTTATTATATTAATTAGATTTTTTACCGTAGATGTACAAACTGCTTATGAAAACAAACATGTAATTGTCTGTTTAAGTTGAAAAAAAAGGTATAAAATAGATTTTATTTAGTTTAAGATAAAATAAACTGCAAATGTAACATATTATTTTAAGTAAAAATGCGCTAACTTTGGAAACTGTGTGACGCCCCCAGGCTACCTTCAAACCTCCTTGCACCACTTGGGGGGGGGGGGGTATGGGGGGGGGGCCTCAAGTTTATGGACCACTGTTGTTTAGAATTGAGAACTGACGTAGTTTCACAGGTTGTTTACGGCATAATTCGCTGACATCAGACAGCGATTCAACGTAAGCTGTGAATATTTAATATTGCACCAAACAGAAAGCATGGGATTGTTAACATCTACAAGTGAAGAACCATATTACCCCAAGTGCTCATCTGGAGTATCTTCTTCGTCTTCTTTTTCTTTGCGTTCTTCTTCTTAAAGTCCATGCCGTGTGGCGTTGGTAGTCATGTCTATCCACAACCTTCTGTCTCGTGTATTTTCAATCAACTCTGATACAGATGATTCTCCTGTCATAATGTCGAACTGTCTAGCATCTTTTCTCTTGGTCTCCCCCTGCCTCTCCTCCTCTCCAACATTCCTACTTTGCGAATATCGGCAGTAAAACCTGGCGGAGAGTTCTGGCTGTTCAGTCAATTCTAGACTTTGTTCTTGTTTCCGAACTTGAGTTTGACAGATCTAGCTTTTTCAAATGCAGACTGCTGATTTCCTCTTCTCGCATACAGATGCTGTCCGACTTCATGACATAAACCTACCCCCTCCTCCCCAACCCCCACTTAGTCAACTGTTACGACATGCTTGTGATGGGTTCAGTTGGTCTAAACCCTTCCAAAATGGGACCTTGAAACCCACAATGCTAGTATCTGGAATAGGATGCTAGATTGTAAAACAATGGGTACTATTTGGATCATGTGGTCGACATAACGTCTTTCGCTTTTACTTCCCAGGAATTTACCTAGTACCCGTTATAGGTCGACCTCAGAGATTAGGTTTTAAGAATTATTATTATTACTTTCATGATTATTATCATGCTTCTTCTTCTTCTTCTTCTTCTTCTTCTTCTTCTTCTTCTTCTTCTTCTTCTTCTTCTTCTTCTTCTTCTTCTTCTTCTTCTTCTTCTTCTTCTTCTTCTTCTTCTTCTTCTTCTTCTTCTTCTTCTTCTTCTTCTTCTTCTTCTTCTTCTTCTTCTTCTTCTTTTTATAGGCTCGCATTTAAAAAGGCTGGTTTGCACAAGTTGTGTTATTGTTTACAGCTTGGCTGCGATATATGGCTTTTTCGACCAAACACATTCGATTCCGGTATAAACTTCTAATTGGTGGCCTTTTATTACCTTCTTTTTAGTGGGCAGTGTGGAGTCGCCGTGGCGGAGCAGCTAGACGCTCGCCAGCGGATCGGAAGGTCGTAGGTTCGCTCCCTGGCGGAGCCGGACTTTTCTCAAAAATGACCTTGGTTCCCAGGTCGACCCAACCTTGAGAGGGTACCGGGTGCAGTCCAGGAAAGTAAAGGCGGCCGGCCTGATGCTGACCATGATGCTCACCCATCTTGTGCCGATTGGTCTATAAAAATATAGGTCTAGCCCTATATGCCCTATACGCCTAAAGGCGTGGAAAAGGGACCTTAATTTTTTTACTTTTAGTGGACAGTGTGTCTAATTTGTTTGTCCCCCTACCCCATTTTTCCTTCCCAAATAAGGCCATTGAACCGACACGGGAAGTTATTTAATTCATCAGTTTATGTATACAACTCTAGGCCTTTCTGTTCCTTCATGCTTTTCCGTTTTTCGATCTGTATTAGTTGATATTTAATCTGTTGATTTATTGATCACCCAGCCTGCCTTTCTCTCACTGAATGTCTTTCTGTATGGTGTTCATTCTACTGATTTATTAATTCCTCACTCAGTAATCGCACTTTGTCTCTTGGTTTACCTCCACACACGCTCATGTTTTCAAATACAGTTGGTCCACACACACACACACACACACACACACACACACACACACACACACACACACACACACACACACACATTCATCCATACACCCATCAACACGCGCCCCATTTCCACGCACACATCCTTAAATGCACACGCACAGACACATCCACACACTCACCTGACACCGCTAAGAGAAAGAACCCCCAAAAACGACCCCGTATCAACAATTAACCCCCAGCAATTACCACCTGCAGTGCACTGATGCGGCAAACAATAAACACCCCCTTTGCCCAGCGAACAATAAACACCCCCTTGATCCCGCCCGCCCCCATTTTCCAGCTCCCATCCTCACCCTGGTATTAAGAACAAGTGCATGGCACATGGCAGATCTTGCAGAGACCGTGTTTGCCAAATGACGAGTCATTTTACTCTAGTTTTTACTCTGTATTACATATGAGGGTGTGATCGTGTGTAGCGAAGTAAGTGTTGTATGTGAAAATCTCGGAGCAATATATATATATTTATGTGTGTGTGTGAATGAGTGTTTTGTGAGTGTGTATCTCAGAGGAATTATTTTACATTTATGTTTGTGTTTGTGTGTGTATATATATATATATATATATATATATATATATATATATATATATATATATATATATATATATGGTCCTGTTCACGTTTCCCGCCCATCTACACACTCCTTGTCCTTTAATTTATACTTTTTCAGACTTTTCTACGTCGGAGGGGTGTCACGTTGTTTTCTCTCCAATTACATCAGCGCTGATGTCACGTGTTTTTTTTTATACTACACGATGACACAGCGTTTAACGACCCCGGAACATGTAGAACTGGCCCTAACCCAAACCCCCTACCCACAGCGTCAGCCAAGGTCACACGAAAGACTTTTCGATGCAAGCAGTAAAACGTGACACCCCTCTGACCTAGATCAGACTGAGACAATGTATAGATGGAAACGTGAACAGGCCCATATATATACGCCCGTGTGTGTGTGTGTGTGTGTGTGTGTGTGTGTGTGTGTGTTTATGTGTGTATGAGTGTATTCGTATACATTAGTATGCATGTTAATGCCGGGGTACCGGGTTCGATCCCAGCTGCTGGCCATACGCCTTGCGTTGGTTTCGACAGTGATATCAGGGAGCTGACCGTCCAGAAGCAATGGCAAACTACTGGACGTAAATTTGCCTAGTGAAACCACACAATAGTCAGGTGCTGATGGGGTTGGTTCTGCAACGTCCTGTAAAGGATACGCAACTAACCTTAGTATGCATGTAGGTATCCTTGAGTATGCATGTGTGGATGAAATATTGGTGTGTAAGTTTGCGTGTGTACTTTTAAGCGTGTGTGTGTGTGTGTATGCATGTAAGAGGTTAGAAAGGGAGAAGAAGAAGCTTCAGATACTTCCCTAAGTGCTGTGAAAACAGTTCTTCAATCAGTTCAACTCACTCTCCAGGTTTGTTTGTGAGAGCAAGGAGTGTTAGTACGCCACTGTACAGGAGGTAGATCATTTGACGGGGGCCTTTTAATCAGAAATAGACTATTGTCTTGACATCGACCTGGCTGCCACGAGATACGAAGACAAGTGATATTGTGAGTTTGTATGGTATAGTCTAATCTGTGTATGTTCTGAAGTAGGCTCCATAGCCGCAACGTTCACATTTTTATTTGTGTTTGTTATATTGTGAAGCTCGCTGATATAATTTTCATTCGGTTTTATATCTTTCCTTGATCTTCGAATTAGAAAGGAGAATTCAATACAAGTGAACAAGTTTACCTTTCTTTGTTAAGTCTGCATTCCTATTCTTAAATATCTGTCTCTTGTCAAGAGCGGCACTCCTGTCATCTTTTCTAGGGATCAGTCCCTTGGATATAACTTCTTTTCACTAGCCAACATGTTTGAGGAGTTGTCTCTATGCAAGGAATTCTACCTTTGGCAAATCCCCCCCCCCCCTTTTCCTCCCACGAATAGCGACAGTATGTTCGCTCATTCGTTATTTTCGGGAGTCTGTGTAGAGTAGTGACTAGACGCTCGTTTGTTGGCCGGTCTGAAAGTCTACCGTTCAAATCTGCACCCAGGCGAATTTGCATTAAAAAAAAAAAAAACTAATCTTAGCTGCTGTGTATTTCTTCTTCTTCCCGTTCACCGGCTGTAAACTCCAGACTTTAATTTTGTTCCAGAACCTGTATGTTGCGTGCATAGCTTATTTGTTTGCAGACTCTTGGTTTTTTGCCTCTCAGGTAGATATACCGCGACTTTGAAGTATATCCCTAATTAGTACACTCATACGACATGCTTGTTGGAGAGGCAGTCTATTCTTGTTTTTTTTTTTTTTTACCCCCAACAATGGAGCCCTGGAACACATACAGGGGGACTTGCAGGTCGACCCAGCCTGTTTACTTGTAATTTTTGTATTTAAATATGTACGTTTATCCTTAAAACTGTTTAGGCTGTTGTTTTGTAGGTTACGACTAGACTGCGATATCTGTGTCCAAAACATCTGGTTTCAGCAAACCTATAATTAGACGCTTTTGATGACATGTCTGTTGGTAAGGGCGCTGAGGAGCCAACAAGTCCACCCCTCCCCTCCCCACAGGAACAAGTTCAAAGTATAAAATGGATGAACAACCAGAGCTTTCCGCTGGAGTTTGAGATAGTGTGTGCTAGAAAGAGAACAACATAATTTGCCTCGTTTTGAGAGAGTTAACACGGCTAGGAAATCCTACATTTATTATTATTATTCTAGTTTTTCTCTTCCCCCCCCCCCCCCACAACTAAGCCATAAATTGATAGGCACCATTAAATTAATTGCAGTGTGTGACATCCACATATAACCAACCTATCAGTAGAAATTGGTCCTTAACCGTTGTGAATGTTTACGGTAGGGCTGGAGTTTGAGTCATCGTGGAAACACTGGGGTTGAGAGTATAATCGTTTCCATTGACGCCCGAGTGTTTCCGTAGAGAAAGGAATGAATGTCGTAATTCAGAGAGAAAGTTGCTTTGGTAATAGGGTGATGTTTTTTTTTACGTTCACTGGCAGTAAACCCCGGTGGAAAGGCCTGGATGTTCGTCCATTTCTGCACTCTGGCTTTGCTCCAGAACCTGAGTTTCGTATGCGTATGCATCCGTTTAACAGACCTTGCTTATTTGTATGCAGACCGTTGGTCCCTTGCCTCCCAAGCAGATGCACTCGGACTTTGACGAAAGCTACCAGTTAGTCGACTGTTACGATATGCTTGTTGGGAAGGCAGTTGGTCAATTCTTGTTTTCCTCGCAATGGGGCCCAGGAACACACTAGGGAGTGGAAATAAGTTATTCATGGCAGTACCCTGCTATAATTTAAATGTTGCCACCGTAAGGTGGCGGCATAAGCGTAGAAATCAAAATACAGATGGAACTTCTGATCTAACAACTCGAAACTATTATTGGTGGAATTTGGAAGACTACATCTTACTGGTAAAATCTACCGCACAGGATTGGGTGTTACTGCTTCATTTCTCGGCCATCGTTTTTTTTTTAAACCCCCATTGTCCTGGTCGTATCCCCTAGTACAATGGTTCTCAACCTTCCTAATGCCCTGACCCTTTAAAACTTTTCCTCATGTTGTGGTGACCCCCAACCATAACATTATTTTCGTTGCTACTTCATAACTTCAGTGAACATGTGTTTTCCGATGGTCTTAGTCGACCCCTGTTGAATGGTCGTTCGACCCCATAAGGGGTCACGACTTCCCACAGGTTGAGAATCGATGGCCTTGTGTCTACGGTAGACAGCCGAATTAAAGTCGTATTTAACTCTTTTAGCTCCACAAGGTCTTAGCTAATGTCCGTGTGAGTTAAGAACGGCAGTACTAAACTCATCGGTGTACTACTTTCAGAGGAGCTAAAGTTACAGCCCTTGCAGGAAGCATATATGTTGTTAGAGTTCTTCAGAGTCCCTCACTAAACATAAGATGTAAAAAACATACAGATGATTGGTAAAGTACAGGGCCCTTTTTTCACGCTTTTAGTCGTATTGAGCATATAGGGCTAGACCTATGTTTTATAGGAGTCAATCCAAGTACCGCACAGCATATCAACTGGATTGTAGAACAGTCATCGCTTGTGCAACTGCTGATCTGTTTGTGGCGCTTGCTTCTTTGCTTCCGTTGATGGTGAGCTGCATTTCTAATATCGGACTGTTTGTGTTATCACTTCTGATGGCTGCCTTATCTTTTTAATGCGTATGTATGCTGTTGCATATGCTGAGAGTGTAGTTTGTGTCCGGTTTTTCCACAAGTGATAGCGATGCACTTGCTGTGTGTTTTTCGTTAGCACAGGAGCGGAGCAACTATGGGGCGACCCGTTTGCTATTAAACTCAAGCTAAGATTACCAGAATACCACGCATCAAACTGGCGGCCCTCGGGCCTCATGCGGTCCTTTGCCGGCACAACTGCGGCCCCTTCCACAAAATAAATATTCAGCAATACATTTTATTGAATGACTTGAATTAGTTGTGTGTGGCCCTTATGGCGACACAATTATACCCATATAGTCAATCCAAGTACCGCACAGCATATCAACTGGATTGTAGAACAGTCATCGCTTGTGCAACTGCTGATCTGTTTGTGGCGCTTGCTTCTTTGCTTCCGTTGATGGTGGGCTGCATTTACTAATATCGGACTGTTTTTGTTATCACTTCTGATG
>CAJHNH020001480.1:335000-390910 GCA_905116865.2 Candidula unifasciata
CTTTCTTTCTTTCTTTCTTTCTTTCTTTCTTTCTTTCTTTGTGTTAGCCCCTCTCTACGGATGTGACTCTCCCCATGTGAATGTGACGCTCTATATATGTGTGAAAATATATATTACTATGCGTGTATATATATATATATATATGTATATATATTAGGTATCCAGAAACCAAGAGTTTTTAGCCCTTTGGCTCGGTACTATAGATATCGCAACCCTTCGGCCTTGATTCCATTATAGGTACCGTGAATCTGGGAGAAAATGTGGCTTTTCTGCCTACCCCAGGGCGTGAACCCGGACCACAAGGAGTTCGTCACCCGGCCACCACGGTGTTAGCTCTAACCAACTACGCTAGTGAGCCGGGATATATATATATATATATATATATATACACACACACATACATTTCTCTTCTTCAGTCTCTCTGTCAATTGTTTTTATTCTTTCGCACTATTTTGTTGTGTGTGTGTGATCGTTTTTTTTTTCTGTCTACAAATTTTTTTTTTTTTGTTGTTGCTCGCATGTCTGTTCGTCTGTCTCTGTTTATCTGCATCAGGTTTGAGGTTTTGAACAACGGATCAACATCATGGCACGCGGGTAGTAACGCATAAGGGCTCCGTACTTCTTCTGACTCAAGTCTGAGTCCGAAGAAGCTCAGCACAATGCACAGGCTCTGTTGCACCGGCGAGGATCCTGAAATACGTTGGGTAGGTTTTTAACTCCATATTTTGCCCGGGCAGCGCCGTTAGGCTACTCTTTTCGATTTCCAAGGAATTTTTTACGCACGCAACAATTGCACACGGGCGTCCGAGCTCACTACCCAGAGACCAGGGGGAATTACTAGAATCCCAAGTCCACGTGAAAAAAAACCCAGCCCTTACCGGGGATTGAACTCAAAACCTCTAGCACGCGAGGCGGACGGACACCAGGCCTCGAGGCCAAGCAGCCCTCTCTTATTGCATCACAGATTCCGAAAGTTTAAAAGAATCAGAAGTGACCAAACTTTTAATAGACTGTACAGAGATTAGAGACAACAAATGCTCTACTCTATTTATGGATACACATAACACATAATCGCCATTGCCTTACAACTATCTTAAAAGTGCTCAGTTACTTTTCTGGAAATGAACTCCTTCGCCCCTCCAACATCGCCTCATTCTTCTTCTTTTTTGTACTTTTCAGATTCATATTTTTATCTGCTTTATTGCTTACCTCTTTCACGAGTGTCTTAGTTTAATATCAAAATAGTTTATCTATTTGTTCTGTGTTTCTTTCTTTCTTTTTTTCTTTCTTTCTATCTATCTTTCTTTCTTTCTTTCTTTCTTTCTTTCTTTCTTTCTTTCTTTCTTTCTTTCTTTCTTTCTTTCTTTCTTTCTTTCTTTCTTTCTTTCTTTCTTTCTTTCTTTCTTTCTTTCTTTCTTTCTTTCTTTCTTTCTTTCTTTCTTTCTTTCTTTCTTTCTTTCTTTCTTTCTTTCTTTCTTTCTTTCTTTCTTTTACTTCCTTTCTTTCTTTCTTTCTTTCTTTCACTTCCTTTCTTTCTTTCTTTCTTTTTTTCTTTCTTTCATTTTTCTCCCTTTCTTTAACAATAATTTCTCTCGCTCAGTTACCCTCTTCACCTTATTTAAGCACATACACAACTCTAGTGATGTCTCGCCTGTTCTAGTATTTCTTGGGGAGCTCCCGTGGTGTAGCGCCTAGACGCCAGCCTGCACATCCAAAGGTCGTGGGTTGAAATCCGAAAGGAACCGAATCGTTGTTTTTTTCTAGACTTGACCTTGGCTTCAAGTTTAATGTGACCATAAATGAGTACTGGGTAACCTCATGGGAAGTAAAGGCGGTCGGCGTGATGTTGACGACATCACCCATCGAGGTCTATACAAACATTAGTCTAGCTTGGTAGGTATTTTTACTTTATGGTTCCAACATTAATTATTTGGAATATCAACTTCTTCTTCGCGTTCACCGGCTGTAAACTCCGGCGGAAAGTTATGGTTGTTCGTCCACTTCTGAACTGCAGTCCTGTTTCAGAACCTGGGTGTTGCGCGTGCATCTGTTTGACTGATCTGACTCATTAGTGTGCAGACTTTTGGTTCCTTGCCTCCCAGGCAGATGCACTTCGACATCGAAGGAAGCTCCCAATTAGTCGACATCTACGACAGGCTTTTAGGTAAGCAGTGGGCCTATTCTTGTTCTCTCTTTAGTAGGGCCCCGAAACGCATATGAGGAGAATATCAACTGATTTAATTCCTTATTTTCTTATCCCCCGCCCAACCCTTTTCGTCTGTGCTGTAAATCTTACTTCTGTTCTTGCATATCTGTTCTATAATCCTGGCTATTGTGTATAAGCGTATATACCAGAGAGTCACTCTACACCCGTGACTGTTTTGTCCCTCCTTTCACTAAAAAATAAAAACCTAGGAATATTCGCACAAGTGCCGTAAAAGTTCAGATATAATAACCCATATCTGTACACAATTGTTCAATTCAACAACGAGTGAATGAGGATCAATGATTTCTAAAGATCCGGTCCCAGAAGGCAAGAAAAAAACCACCAAATCTGGCCAGCCCAACGCACTTGACAATTTGGTTCACTGCACTCAAACAGTGCTTTCTTTTCTCAACTCGTCTATTGGCTCGGATCGAAAACTGACAGGCAATAGTAGAAAAGAATTTTCAAGTGACAGCTGTAGGACTCGTCTAGGGGGGAAAATATTGTTCTTTTGCAAAAATGAAAAGAGTCGCAATTTTTTTTTAAACTTAATATCTGATTTTCTTGACTAATACTTGAGAGATTATATTCTCTCCTGTCTGCTCAACGGCGTAATATTAGTCTGAATGGCTCTGACTGAGTTTTTGTATACTGAGCTGCGATTAATGTATTCTTGATTCACTTGCAAAACTTAGGATCAGTGTTGCCACTTTGGATGTTTTACTTCCAGATTTAGATGTTTTCACTTGCATTTAGATGGCCCTTTTGACGTTTAGACGGTAGATGTTTTTCTAGATGTTTTTCATTTACCATGAATTTATCAAATCTAACATAAGAAATTGGATGAAATTTGACCTCTTAAATGCTATCTTGACAGTAAAATTCGGCCTGATAAGAGTAGGAAAAGGCTGTTTCACTTATCAGCTCCCTCATTGGGTATTAAAAGAAATTGGAACAGCTAAAGCATACCAGAGTCATGTTGACTCTGTGATACGTGCGGTCCTTCATTGTGACGTGCAGAGCTTCATGCTGATGTGTGTGGTACCAAGATGAAATAGGCCAAGTAGGGGTAAAACAGTAGTTACTTCAATGCTTTCAAAATGTAGAGCTCGAACGCTATGCGTTAAGTTCCAATGGTTGTATTGATATATACAATCAGCAATGATCAACACAAGAATACGTATGCAATCAATAATCAACTCGTTCAACCAAAGCTCACTCGTACATCCATGGATGGATATGTCCTTACGATAGGTCGCAGTCCGACCTTGAGATCATGACAATCATCTTGGTCCTCGGACAAGTCCGAATTAAGCAATGAAAGTATACCGGCTTGCTGCCGAGAATGTAGTGCTCACCAGCTTCCTGCTGAGGTCTTGGAGTCCCGGGGTAAAACGTCCTCAAGGATCCAACTTTATATAACGTTTGCTTCCGTGGGATCCCGGGGTAAAGCGTCCTCAAGGATTCCCACGTCCGTCTCCTTCGGACTATAAACATCAACTGCTTTGACAACAATAAATCATAACAACGTTACGTATTGTTTTGACGTCTTATTTGCTCACTCCGTACTGGTGCGTTCTGGTGCACATTCGCACGCGACACTCTGAAGCTTCAACTTTATCATCCAAGCTAGGTTTATCCTGTGGATATTGTAAGGCAGACTTCAGTAAAGATAAAAACATGATTCTATAGGGTAAGTCATATCAAATGCAATGTAATTTGTGACTCTTTCCATTTGGATGTTTTTATAGATGTTTTTCATGCAAATGTAGATGTTTTTAGATATTTTTTGACTTCGTCCGTGGCTTAAGCGTTGCGAGTCCGACTTGTAATCCAACGTACCGCGATCGAAACCCGCTGCTGGCTGCGTGAATTTTTATCGTAGTATAGGGCGTCGCAGGTCGACCCAGCCTAAAATGGGTACCAGAATGGCTGTCCTGGGAAAGTAAAGACGGCAGGCGTAATGCTGACCACATTACCCATCCAGTGCCGATTGGTCTGTTAAAAAATATGGGACGCTCTGCCCATACACCCGATGCGCCTTAGGCGTTATGAGAGACTTTACTTTTACTTTACTTATGGTGATATATAGCTCAAAAGAGATAATTCGTTAAAGAATCATATCTTCGTTATTCAAAACGTGATTTCCACATTCGTTTTGGGGTTGCTTTTGGGAGCCCTCGCTTCCTCTATTCATGTATTACCCATTGAAGTGCCTGTTTGGCGATTCTCTACTCGTTGCTTATTTCTTCTTAGGATCTGTCCAGTAGAGCGCCATCTTCTTTGACTTGTAACTGTTGTTACCAGTGATCGTCCAGACATTTCTCTTATTTCTTCACTCCTTTCGAAATCATTCCATTTTAATTTCATTATTTCGTGGTAACAAAGCATATATTTAAAAAAAGAAGGAAAAAAAATACATACCCATGTAATTATATTCATAACAACCTGAAACACAAAGAGTTCATATACTAATTAAAACATTATAACATGAACCTTTAATGCGGGCGCCTTTGAAGCAGTTTCCAGCCTCTCTTGCTGAGAAGCCAAACACAAATTCCGCGACATCTAAGACAGACAACCCGGCATTCTGTCAATTCAGTTTCACGTAACAATTAACAGGTAAATTTGGCTTCTTTTAAAGCAATTCTCTGGTTAATAAGATGCATTGTTATCTCTAATTCCATAATTGCACTAAAGGAGAATTTACGCTTCAATTAATCAGATCTGAACGAGGATCAAAGACAGGCTAACAATGTCACGATTATTCAAGGCCAAAGTTCATGATGTCAGACTGCAGGGTTCACTTCCGGCCGCTTAGAATCCAGAGCTTTCAATCTCAACCACGCGAGGTTTTAGTCAGGCAGAAAGAGTTAACTAATTTTGATCAATTGTGGTTGTCAGCTTTGTTGTTCTGGCTTTGTTTCGTTTTGATCTTTCACAATGAGATGATTTTAGCGACATCGTGGGGGGCTGAGGTAATTGGTTAACAAATTAAGCACAAAGTACTGGCTTGCTCGAAGGGAGGGGAAATTGACAAGCACAGGGTCTCCTTGACTTGCGACTAAGTTCCATTTTGATTAAAAGGTTGGAAGTCGAACCGATGTAACGGATTACAAAGATAGGCATGATCCACGATACGCTCCCAGCGGTACATATTAGCTCACTTCTGATTGGTAGACCTCCAGTCACCCGACCTTCGCACACTGCTAGGGGGTGTTCGGCAACAGGGTGATATCGCGTGTTGTATATTTAAGCACGTCAGCGCTTTTAACTACAAAAACATTTACAAACTGGGTCTAATCTACAAACCTCCCTAGAGAATGCTACAACCTATGTCACAGGCATTCTCTTTCTCAGAAGAAAAACGTAAATGCCAGACAAGCATGAAAGGACAACATAGCTGCAACATAGCGGGCTCGGTGAACCCCGGGAGCCGCCCGGTTTCAAACACCGACCGTGGCTGGAGCGATCGGCAGCTGGATTTGAAAGCGAGCCTCGTATCGACTGCGCGAACACGGCCCCCTAGTTGCCACCAGAGTTCAAGGAAGCCTGTTGTGAAGTAGGCGATGTATTTTACCTTAAGTGTAGTCAACGTTGTGTGAATGATTATCGTAGGATTATTGTTGAATCGAGCAATGATGGCTGTCATAGAAGAAACATTGACTGAATAGAGTGTGAGAATCGGGATGAATAAACTGAGCGCCGTTCTGCGTTGTTAATTGTAGTTTTAAAAATGGTAGAAAATTATAGGAAAGAGAAGAAAAGAGTTTAACAAATAACAAATAGTTTATGTCAGCTCTACAAAATCGATCACAATGAAAAAAGGACGTTGCGGCGATTTTCTTTCATCAGCACATAAAGAACAACACAGCACACGTACACAAATATGCACTAACTATGAAGTGACTACATAGCACTATAATGTAATAAATAAATTATACTCATCTCTGTCACTGGCAAAAAACTTCCTTCAAGAGGATGAACAGGTTGCTTATTGTAGACAGTTGTCTTTGTTCCCAAGTTAGTAGTTGTGCACGACGTGTGCTACATGGTCACATAAAGCAACATTGCTAACAAGAATGTGGAAACTCTAGACTAGAAGCCAGGATATAATCTAGCAATAGTGATAGCAACCAGCATTATTACAGTTGTACATAGGCATCTATGTACATTGCCGGCAATAGTTCCGGAAATGTTCTG
This sequence comes from Candidula unifasciata, assembly GCA_905116865.2. Classification (NCBI taxonomy): domain Eukaryota; kingdom Metazoa; phylum Mollusca; class Gastropoda; order Stylommatophora; family Geomitridae; genus Candidula; species Candidula unifasciata. Next base: position 341,410 of record CAJHNH020001480.1, read on the forward strand.
ATTCACGTAACGGATGTATGCTGAGAATAGAGTGAATTACAACGTTTGATAAAAACACCAATATAGAGCTTCATAAAAGAACTAAATAAATTTCAATTAATCAAGAGGTGAGGGAAAGACGACGGTGTTAGATAGGACATACGTTGAGAATACCTGGTAACACATATTTTTGTTCCGGGACACACAGGCGTCGATGGAAATGAAAGAGCTGACAGGTTGGCTGGATCCGCTATCACTACCGACGGTCAGCCTATGGATCATGCTGATTTTATTAATGTTCTCAGATCAATGGGAAGGATAGAGGACTTTGGGGGCAGTGAAACCACACCACTCGCCAGAATGGCAGACTTGAGAATTAAGATCGGCCTAGCAAAACACAGACGCACAACAGACACGCCAGAAGACTTGTTAATCAACACAGAACTGGTACTATTAGCCATCGGGCGTTGGGTTTCATACTGAGGGGAGAATCTGAGCACCAATGGAATGTCCGAAGGGCAATGATGATAAACTAACTAACTAACTAACTAACTAACTAACTAACTAACTAACTAACTAACTAACTAACTAACTAACTAACTAACTAACTAACTAACTAACTAACTAACTAACTAACTAACTAACTAACTAACTAACTAACTAACTAACTAACTAACTAACTAACTAACTAACTAACTAACTAACTACCTACCTACCTAACTAACTAACTAACTAACTAACTAACTAACTAACTAACTAACTAACTAACTAACTAACTAACTAACTAACTAACTAACTAACTAACTAACTAACTAACTGACTGACTGACTGACTGACTGACTGACTGACTGACTGACTGACTGACTGACTGACTGACTGACTGACTGACTGACTGACTGACTGACTGACTAACTAACTAACTAACTTACTAACTAACTAACTAACTAACTAACTAACTAACTAACTAACTAACTAACTAACTAACTAACTAACTAACTAACTAACTAACTAACTAACTAACTAACTAACAGAAGAAGCAAATAGCTTAGGACTAAGTATTAGCGAGACAAGAATACATTGGGATCAGTGGCACATGATGATGATGATGATGATGATGTCAAGATCCACGTTCCTTTTAATGACTATAACCTATTTCTCATGAGGTGCCAGTCATATCTTGATGGCTTCACTCAGAATCAAAAGTTCTACTGGTTCCTGTCCCGTGCAGAAGATTTTCTCACTATGATGCATGTCTGGTAAATGCTGCCCCTAATAGTTTCGCGCCGGGAGATCAGAAGTTCAAATTGTATTTTGAGATCGCTGCTTATGTCACCCACTAACGGTGCCGCCTGATGCGAATGACTTTCTGAATCATAGCCTTCATGGCTGGCTGGTCAGCAACAATTTAAATTAACATAACGCGAAATAACAATGCTACCAAAAAAAGAGCGAAAATAAACCCAACGATGCCAGGAATGAGAGCGTACAAGATGAAAACTGAAACAAAGAGGCAGGCAGCGAGAGACCTAGAATAAGATGGACTGAAGGAGCCACTGATAGCGTACAACTACACAACATCACAGCATACCAAGCAACAGAATGCACCCTTCTCAGTTACCTATCATCCATTTTATAGCGACATACATAACATAACATAACCCTTGACCCATTAGGGTCGTGGAGGTGTATTGATGGAAGCACTAGCGCACAAAACCCGCCATCTTTCTCTGTCCTCCGCATTATGAATAAGTGTATGATAACTTAGTCCTGTCCATTTCTTGATGGTGTCATTACAGGTTCTTCTTTGCCCTCCTCTTCCTCGACTACCCCACCCCCTTCCCCTCCCCACCAATGTTCCTTGAAGTACAGTCTTTGCAATCGAATCATGTCTCACCAATTGCCCAAACCAAGCTCGCCAAGAGAGGCTCCAGATGACCTGCAAATTTTATATTTTGTATGTGACACCTAATAAGAATGCCCTGGTACTATCTGCCACAGCGAGCCACACTAAAACGTTACAACGGGTAAAGAGCGAATGGAAGATCTCGGAAAATATGAAGTGATGGCATTAGGAACAGCCTTACAAAAATGAACATCAGTCTTAATAGTGCTCTTGACAGAGCTCATCAACGGATGTTACGTCTCCCCCTGACACTTCGCTGAGGTACAAGGTGGAAGAAAAGAAGAAGAAGAAGATGATGAAGAAGAAGAGGAAGAAGAAGAAGAAGAAGAAGAAGAAGAAGAAGAAGAAGAAGAAGAAGAAGAAGAAGAAGAAGAAAAAGAAGAAGAAGAAGAAGAAGAAGAAGAAGAAGAAGAAGAAGAAGAAGAAGAAGAAGAAGAAGAAGAAGAAGAAGAAGAAGAAGAAGAAGAAGAAGAAGAAGAAGAAGAAGAAGAAGAAGAAGAAGAAGAAGAAGAAGAAGAAGAAGAAGAAGAAGAAGAAGAAGAAGAAGAAAAAGAAAAAGAAGAAGAAGAAGAAGAAGAAGAAGAAGAAGAAGAAGAAGATGAAGATGAAGAAGAAGAAGGGAAAAAAGAAGAAGAAAAAGTAAAAGAAAAAAGGAGGAGGTCAAGAAGACATATTTATTAGTTTTGTGTTCTAAATAACCAATCCGCAAAATGCGTAAAATGGCGAGGTCTAGCAACGTAAAGCAAATATTGACAACAGAAAGAAGAAGATAAGAAAACTGTAATGAACAAATCCGAATGCTCCTCCGTTATTCATATTTCAACATCGAAGATATCACAGTGAACTAATTATACATCAAGAACCACTTCAGGCTCATCATGCTATGAGAAAAGAGCAGCAGGGTTGTCCATAAAAGGGAACTCAACCGTAGCCTTGTTTTGAGGCACAATAGCCAGAGATTGATTGGGCTACTACTTGAAGTCGCTACGTTTCCTGAAATCCTGTCCAAGCTCTGGGTCATACTCGTCTGCTGTAATGTTTGATTTCTTCAAAAGGGAATATGATTTTTCTTGTAGTCACAGATTTAAAAATGGCAGCGAGATGATCACTTATCCGCTAGTTGTAATTTCCGTTGTTTGATTTCCGTTCGTTGCTGCAGTTTTTTTTTTTTTTTTTTTCAGTGCGCCTGAAGTATGAGAAGTACACTGTTGCACTGGCGTACACATCCTGTTGTTACTTTCAAACAGAAAAAAATGAAATAAAAACATCATCGACCACTCAACCTTTCATAACCGAAAACAATGGAAAAGTTCTTTACCGCCCGTGGAATATTTCAAGAATATTGACTTTTTTCGTTCCCATTATCATAGCCTTCTTCTCGAATATTGACTGTTTCCTTCAAAGTTTCTATCGGCTTGTCTCCAGGATGTTGATCATTTCCTTCCGCTGCCTGGGGCACATCCTTTGCGCAATGTTCAAACACTACCGTTGCACGTTTTAACTGTTTATTACTTCCTTATGTTTTTCTGTAAAGATTCATTGCTGTGGAATTCCGATCTGTTTATTTAGTGTATGATTGACAGGCTTGTTATTATGTGGAAATTAACACTTCAGTTGTTGTTGCTATTGTCGTTTTATTCAGCACTGCTTTAGGAGAACGAAAGGACGGACAAACTTTATTTTTCAAATTACTGAATAGTTTTAGGGAAGTCGCCGTGGCGGAGCGGCTAGACGCTTGCCTGCGTATCGGAAGGTCGTGGGTTCAAAAATGACCTTGGCTCCTAGGTCGACCCAGCCTTGAGTGGGTACTGGGTGCAGTCCCCGGAAGTGAAAGCGGCTAGCGTGATACTGACCACATCATCCAACTTGTGTCGATTGGTCTATAAAATATAGGTCTAGCCCTATGTGCCCTATATGCCATATACGCCTAAAAGCGTGGAAAAGGGTCCTTTACATTTATTACTTTTATATAATTTCAGAAGACTTTTAGTCTTCTTGTTAGTTAGACAACGTACTTGTTTGAGAAGGCTGTCGAGCAGACATCTCACTAGTTTTGGAAGGTATTAGACTTCTTGAGATCATCGCCAACACCCTATAGTGCTTGCTAATGAGACTGGGCACTAATTTCAGAAGGTATTAGACCATGAGATCACCACCAACACCCTATAGTGCATGTTAATGAGACTGGGCACTAATTTCAGAAGGCATTAGACTTCTTGAGATCATCGCCAACACCCTATAGTGCTTGCTAATGAGACTGGGCACTAATTTCAGAAGGCATTAGACTTCATGAGATCACCACCAACACCCTATAGTGCATGTTAATGAGACTGGGCACTAAATTCAGAAGGCATTAGACTTCTTGAGATCATCGCCAACACCCTATAGTGCTTGCTAATGAGACTGGGCACTAATTTCAGAAGGCATTAGACTTCATGAGATCACCACCAACACCCTATAGTGCATGTTAATGAGACTGGGCACTAATTTCAGAAGGCATTAGACTTCTTGAGATCATCGCCAACACCCTATAGTGCTTGCTAATGAGACTGGGCACTAATTTCAGAAGGCATTAGACTTCATGAGATCACCACCAACACCCTATAGTGCATGTTAATGAGACTGGGCACTAATTTCAGAAGGCATTAGACTTCTTGAGATCACCACTAAAACCCTATAGTGCTTGCTAATGAGACTGGGCACTAATTTCAGAAGGCATTAGACTTCTTGAGATCACCACTAAAACCCTATAGTGCTTGCTAATGAGACTGGGCACTAATTTCAGAAGGCATTAGACTTCTTGAGATCACCACCAAAACACTAAAGTGCTTGCTAATGAGACTGGGCACTAATTTCAGAAGGCATTAGACTTCTTGAGATCACCACCAAAACAGTGGCGCGGTGATTTTTGTCACAGGCGTGAGGGGAAGTTAAGTCCAACTTGATGTGTATAAGGAGATACTCCGTACGTCATTCGGGCGCCAGTCCTTTACTATCCTGGTTGTACGGAACCTCACGCAAGACCCCCTACAGCACGTCCTCGTCGTGCGCCACGGATAATGTCTCAAATGAGCATTAACAGAGCTGTCAGGGGATCTCGGAGTTCGGCGGCCCCCAGAGGTGATGTGACCTTGTGGCTCTCATCAGCCCGCCCCCAAACGCTTGGGTGAAAAATGTTACCAAAACTCATTAGGAACATGAGTAGGTCTGCCAAACGTACAGCCAAAATTACAACCCTTGGTTAAAAGACTGCGGAGTAAAGAGAACATTGTTCACCGCACATCCTCTGTTAACCCTCAGTGTCGTCGTCACCGCGCTGAGGTACACCACAACAGCAACCATCCATAGGCTGGCCATCCTTGTACATCCTCGGTTAACCCTCAGTGTCGTCGTCACCGCGCTGAGGTACACCACAACAGCAACCATCCATAGGCTGACCATTCATGTACATCCTCGGTTAACCCTCTGTGTCGTCGTCACCGCGCTGAGGTACACCACAACAGCAACCAACCATCGGATGGCCAAGCCTAAGCGTGCGACAAAACTAGATCATACGGATCAAAATCTGACCATCAAAATTTGTATTGAACTGAAAAAGACCGAATGTCCACACCCAAAGACCCCACTCGCCCGAGTGTTGGGACAAAACTGATAACGATGTGCCTGATGCAGGATGTAAAATTCTGTCGGGCTAACGGCTCGTCAAAGAAATCTAACGTGCGAGGAAAAAAGAATGTACCTATCTGTGTGGTCACAAAAGTCCAAAACCCACGGGCTGCTCCCCGCTGACTTCCAGAGGGCGCAGCCCCTGTCGAGCGGGAGGCCTGATACGGTTGTGAGGTTAAGCAGGCATGTCCAGGACGTGACGATTCCTTGGGTGAGCCCAGAACTAGAGCGCCATGTGCCGGCTCTGCATGCATGGAAGCCTCCTTGGATGGCGGGGAATGCCCATGATCTGCCTCTGCCTTCCCTTGAGGGCTAACTGTTCCACAGGGGGCTGCCCCAAAGGGGTACTCCGAGGGCAATACCTGCGGCGAAGGGGACAAAGTGGACACCACACAAATCAGGCAACGTCACGACCCACACAAAACAATGGCCACAGTCAACCTAGAAATAGGCATGACGTCTTCCTTCGAAGTTGGAGTACAGCTGCCCATGAGGCAGGGAAATGAAAAACGGTTGTACACGCAAAAATCAGGTCCAGGTGAAAGCCAAAAGTCCAAGCGGACGATTAACCGGGACCTTCCACTGGAATTCACAGCCGGTGATCGATTAAAAAAAACAAAAAACCCACCAAAACACTAAAGTGCTTGCTAATGAGACTGGACAATAATTTCAGAAGACATTAGACTTCTTGAGATCACCGCCAACACCCTATAGTTCTTGCTAATGAGACTGGGCACTAATTTCAGAAGGCATTAGACTTCATGAGATCACCACCAACACCTTATAGTGCATGTTAGTGAGATTGCCCACTAATGTCAGAAGGTATTAGACTTCATGAGATCACCACCAACACCTTATAGTGCATGTTAGTGAGATTGCCCACTAATGTCAGAAGGTATTAGACTTCATGAGATCACCACCAACACCTTATAGTGCATGTTAGTGAGATTGCCCACTAATGTCAGAAGGTATTAGACTTCATGAGATCACCACCAACACCTTATAGTGCATGTTAGTGAGATTGCCCACTAATGTCAGAAGGTATTAGACTTCATGAGATCACCACCAACACCTTATAGTGCATGTTAGTGAGATTGCCCACTAATGTCAGAAGGTGCTAGGCTTATTGAGATGATGATCAACGACCCCCCCCCCCCCCACAGTGACTGTCTTGTAATACGACCCACTAGATTCAGACGATATAAGAGGTTAGCGAATTATCATCATCAGGTGCCTTGCCTACTGGCGTGGGCGATCATGCCTCTCCACAATATGCGATCTTCTGCAGCATGCATCAGTTCGTGTGCCAACACAGCTCCATGCCATGCAATACGACCGTCAAGAATCTTTTCTCGTTGTCTTCCCCTATCCCTCCTTCCACAGATCTTTCCAGTGGTCACAACATGTTCTATTTTTCCCCTCTTCTCATAACATGGCCGAAAAATGATGACTGTCTCCTTCTGCTGTCTGTGATAAGTTGTCTTCAGGCTCCCGCCTCTTTCAAAACCTCTTGGTTGTTCTTTTTGGCTGTCCAAGGTATTCTGAGCATTCTTCTGTAAAACCACATCACTGAGGCCTCCAGGAATTGTTGGGCCTGCCTACCGATTGTCCGAGTTAGTTAATGCTTTCACAATTTCAAAGTCCTCCACACGTAGGTGCATTCCGACTTCGATAGAAAGGACAACCGAGATGGAACTGTATTTATTTTCGAAGAGTTAAGAATTGGGCACGCAAGCTCGTCTAACATTATGCCCTCACAGTCCATTTCTTGCATGCAAATATTCATTTGTACATCATTTCATAGTTAATGATGAAAAATTGTTCACAATATACAAGCCTTTATTACAAACGCTGAAATTGCTCTCATTATACTTGCTTCATTTTCCTGTGTGGTTTCCGGGGCTCTTTTGTGGGGGAAAGAACAGACCCACTCCCTACCAAAATGCATGTCGCAAGAGTCGACTAATTTGAAGCTCTCTTCGAAGTCAGATTGCATTTACCTGAGAGGCAAGGAACCAGCAGTCTGCATACAAATAAGTCAAGTCTGTAAAACGGATGCACACGAAACACTCAGGTTCTGGAACAGGACTGCTGTCTAGAAGTGGATGAATAACCAGAACTTTCCGCCAGAGTTTACAGCTGGTGAAGAGGAGGAAGAAGAAGAAGAAGAAGAAGAAGAAGAAGAAGAAGAAGAAGAAGAAGAAGAAGAAGAAGAAGAACAAGAAGAACAAGAAGAACAAGAAGAAAAAGACTTGCATCACTGAAACTTCCAGAAGGTACAATAAACCGATTGTAATAATGTTATAAGACTAGTAGTTTGCACAATATATACATAATCGACAACAATTAAATATAAGGTACACACGCTGGAACGCGCTCGACTATTACCTTTATTTGAAAACAATAATTATACAATCTGTCAGTTACTGGTGCCATCAGAATTGGAAACCTTCGCTTGCTACTGAAGATGGGAACGGAGCGCTTATGGGAGTGTCTCGAGTGCTCTGATGTCGATTCTTCATACATTGGATAGAAAAGCATTGATCCTGTCTTAGATAGAAAAGCAATAATCCTATTCTGGATAGAAAATCATTGATCCTATCATGGATATAAAATCATTGATCCTATCATGGATAGAAAAGCATTGATCCTGTCTTTCATAGAAAAATATTGATCCTATCTTTAAAAGAAAATCATTGTTCCTATCTTGGATAAAAAAGCATTGATCCTATCTTGGATCGAAAATCATTGATCCTATATTGGATAGAAAATTATTGATCATATCTTGGATAGAAAAGCATTGATCCTATCTTGGATAGAAAATTAGTGATCCTATTTAAGATAGAAAATTATTGATCATATCTTGGATAGAAAAGAATTGATCCTATCTTGGATAGAAAATTAGTGATCCTATCTAAGATAGAAAATATTGATCATATCTTGGATAGAAAAGCATTGATCCTATCTTGGATAGAAAATCATTGATTTATCTTGGATAGAAAATCATTGATCCTATCTTGGATAGAAAAGCATTGATCTATCTTGGATAGAAAAGCATTGATCTATCTTGGGTAAAAAAGCATTGATCCTATCTAGGCTGGCAACGCCGCTCAAGTGGGGAAACGTGTTTCAAAGATGCCTGCGGAGGGGTATAGGTAGGTTCTGTGTATGGTCCTAGTGCGAACCATCCCGTGTGGTTCAGCGCCCCTGCATCCGACCTAAGACGTTTGGAATATAAGTTGCAGAAGATATTTGGCCTTCTTGTCCACCAGGTAGTGTACTTGAAGTACTACTGCACCCAACTTCCAATCCCTGGTTCAGTGGTTTCAAAACCTGGGAGACGCGATCCTGGGGAAGGGTAGGGGCGGAAAACATTTCAAGGGTGGGGTAGGGCGTCAAACAATTTTAAAATTGAGGGCATTTGTCTCCTTCTTCTTCTTCTTATTCGTCTTCTTCTTCTTCTTCTTTTCTTCTTCTTCTTCTTCTTCTTCTTCTTCTTCTTCTTCTTCTTCTTCTTCTTCTTCTTCTTCTTCTTCTTCTTCTTCTTCTTTTCTTCTTCTTCTTCTTCTTCTTCTTCTTCTTCTTCTTCTTCTTCTTCTTCTTCTTCTTCTTCTTCTTCTTCTTCTTCTTCTTCTTCTTCTTCTTCTTCTTTTCTCTACTCCTGGAATGCCTCGCGGCGTCAGGACAGGAAGTGATCTCTGGCCCTTCTGTTCGCTTCGTAAAATATGCTTCTCAGTGTTTCTGATATTTCTGGTTTTGTTAACGCTGTATATGTATAACATTGCTCTCGGTGGGGCACTGTCTGATGCTTTATCTTGTTACATGGCCAAACCATTTGATTTGTGGTCTGCCTATAAAGTTCAGTATTAGTTCTCTGCCGACTCGCCTCCTGATATCATCGCTCCTAAGTCGATCTTTCCTTGTAACTCCTAGCACTGTAAGTAAACATTTCATTTCTCTCGTGACTATTTTCCTTCTTTCTTCTGAAGACAGTGTCTATTTTTGACAATGATAGCATAGGGTTGCTAAGAATATTGTACTTACAGTAATTATAGTTTTCAGATTTAACAGTCACTATACCAAAACAGCGGCGTCCGTGGGTTAGCCGTTGCGAGTCCGACTTGTAATCCAGTGTACCGCGATCGAAACCCACTGCAGGCTGCGTGGATTTTTATCATGGTATGGGCCGTCGCAGGTCGACCCAGCCTAAAATGGGTACCAGGATGGGCTGTCCTGGGAAAGTACAGACAGCCGGCGTAATGCTGACCAAATTACCCACCGGGTGCTGATGGTCTGTAAAAATATGGGCGCTCTTCCCATATGCCCGATACGCCTAAAGGCGTGGAAAGGGATCTTTACTTTATTTTTTTTATAACAAAACAGGGCTGCTAGCTTGATGCAGAGAGGGATCGCCGTTGCACCTTGTCCAACATCCGACCAAAAAAAAGCAGATATTATTAAGACAAATAAGTATCAGCCATCGCTTAGACATGTGGACACTATATCACTTGTGGTGATTGTTTAATTTGTTATTGCTTCTTCTTTCTTCATTTGTCGATATCTGCTTATGCCGCTAGGCGTCGCAGTTCATCAGACGATCAGCAGCCGAGCCAGGGAGCGCTCAGTCGCTTGATATGCGGTGATGTTATGCAGTCTCACGGTTTTAGTGACTCCTTCAATTCATGTCCTTTCTGGTCTTCCCCTGCCTCTTGATGTTTCGATTTTCATATTGTACGCTCTTGCTGCTGGCATTGTTGATTTCATTTTGTTATTTGATACTTTAAATTATGTGCGGGTTTTCCCCCAAGTTGGGATTTTCCATTTTGTCCTGGTCTTTTTAATGACATTTTGTTATGTTGGGGGCGGGGCGTACGGTCTTACCATATACCAGTGATTCCCAAACTGTGCACCGCAGCGCCCAGGGGAGCCGCGACTTCTTCACAGTGGCGCCGCGAAATATTGTAAAAGCTGTATAGTTAATTTAACCAAGACACGAATAGTCATAGTTTTGCTTAGCTTAGGGCGCCGTGCAAAAATTTGAGTTTAAAAAGGTGCCCCGACCAAGAACAGTTTGGGAAACACTGCCATATCCTGTAAAAGATAGTGGGTGCCGGCTAAACAAAAGGTGAAGACCACTGGCCTAGTCTCTCTTACAGCTCCATTAACGTTCTACGACACGCTCTTCACGCGCATGCACGTTTCCCAATCTCACAAACTCCAGAACTCAGGTGATAATTTGAAGGGGAAAAAATAACTGTACTGCCAGTTCTGGCAAGCAGTGTTGCCATTTTGGATGTTTTATATCCGCATTTAGATGTTTTCCCTTACATTTAGATGCCGTTTTTGACGTTTAGATGGTAGATATTTTTCTAGATTTTTTTCATTTGGAGTGAATTTATCAAATCTAACCGAAAAAAAACAAGATATAATTTGACCTCTTAAATATTATCTTGACAACAAAATTTTGTCTGATAAGAGTAGGAAAAGGCTGTTCCACTTATCAGCTCCCTGATTAAGTATTTAAAGAAAGTGGAACAGCTAAAGCATACCAGAGTCATTTTGGATCTGAAGCTTCAACTTCATCATCCAAGCTAAGTTTATCCTATGGATCTTGTAAGGCAGACTTCAGTAAAGATGAGGACATGATTCTATAGGATAAGTCATATCAATTGCTATGTAATTATGTGACTCTTTCCATTTGAATGTTTATTCTAGATGTTTTTCGATATTTTTTGACTCCGTTTTGGATGTGTTTTTTTTTTGTCAAAGAAAAGTGGCAACACAGCTGGCAAGGTGTGCTTCAGGTACGGCAAGTTTCCCACGGTTTTCGGTCTGCCTACCTGAAATACATCAGGTAAAACTGTGCTGTTTTTTTTTCATTTTTCAAATATATCTATACGTCTTCTTCTGCCTCTGTTTACGTCTTGACATTAATACAAATGAGGTCACTCATTTTCCGATACCCTGGTTGTACACTGGTATACAAATTAGTGCTTTGTCCTCAGTATAAATTTGTATTTAGAGTATTAGATGCTATGCATTTTTTTTATTCATCTGCATTGTTTTGATTTATTTTATTCAAATTTTCGGTCTTTGCTATTTTTCTTCTTGTTCTTCTTCCAGTTCACAGGCTGAAAACTCAGGCGGAAAGTTTTGTTTATTTGTCTACATCTGGACTCTAGTCCTGTTCCAGAACCTGAGTGTTGCCAGCACATCCGTTTCACAAATCTGATTCATTTGTGTGCAGATTGTTGGTTCCTTGCCTCTCATGCAGATGCACCCCGACTTTAAAGGAAATTCCCAATTACTCTACTCTGACGACATGTTTTGGGGTAGGTCGTGGGTTTACTGTTGTTTTTCCCACAATCAGTTGTTTTCCCCACAGTCAGTTGTTTTCCCCACAGTCAGTTGCTTTTCCCACAATCAGTTGTTTTCCCCACAGTCAGTTGTTTTCCCCACAGTCAGTTGTTTTTCGCACAGTCAGTTGTTTTCCCCACAGTCAGTTGTTTTCCCCACAGTCAGTTGTTTTCCCAACAGTCAGGAGCCCAGTACCCACACGGGTAGTTTTCTATTCTTCTTCTTTTTCGCATTCACCAGCTGTAAACTCTGGCGGAAAGTTCTGGTTGTTCGTCCACTTCTGGACTGCAGTCCTGTTCCAGAACCTGAGTGTTGCGTGTGCATCCGTCTGACAGATTTGACTAATTTGTATGCAGAGTGTTTGTTCCTTGTCTCTCAGGCAGATGCACTCCGACTTTGAAGGAAGCTCCCAATTAGTCTATTCTTACTACACGCTTGTGGCTAAAAAGTCGGTCTATTCTTGTTTGCTCTTTAACAGGGTACTGGAACCCACACTGGGATGTTTTATTCTTTATCTAACTTTTCAAAAGCGTATTTTCTTTTTTTATTTTCCAGAAATCTCCTTCTTACCCTCCCACACTTAATAAAATATTTTACGAGTAACCATTTCTGTTATTTGCAACTTGTAAACAGGTTTCTTTCGCCAGTTTGGCTTTCTTGTCTTTAGGCCGGCAGGCGTTGACCGAATTGATACATTCAGTCACCACTTGTGGGATGCAATTTGTCTTGCAATATGTCTTGAAGCCCCACCCTGGCTCTTGCTAGGGGCCGCATTGTAGCCCAGGCCATAAATATGGCCAAATGGCTGAACGCGGTTTCTGGGACCTGTCCACATATGATTCTCATCCATATGGTGGCACTTTGTGTCATCAGGTGTTTTTCGCTTGTGTGATGTCATAGTGGGGTAAAATCTACTACTACTACTACTACTACTACTACTACTACTACTACTACTACTACTACTACTACTACTACTACTACTACTACTACTACTACTACTACTACTACTACGATGACCGAATCGGATCTAAACCAGCACAGTGAAACACGACCTTGCCTGTCAGATAGACACATGAGACTTAAAATAAATCACCAAACACAACGCAATGAAATAATAATACAATTTGGTACCATAATTATAACCCACATTGACAAGGACGAGAGTAGCTCCTTAGTCAGAGGTTGAACGTGGCTAACTGAAATAAAACGACCGAGCATCTGGATATGACGACCCCGCGGCTGCCTTAGAAGTCGAAGCAAACAGTTTAACCACTTCAGACGTAGATATCCCCCGAGCTCTAAGGAATATTCCCACCCAACACTTTAAGACACACACAAATACGAGCAAGCAAAGCAAGCAGGGAGGAAAACTTTTGAAATCACCTCCTTAAAAAAACTAATACTAATACGCCCACTTTCATAGCCTTTTGAAAACTTTTGAGACACGTGCAGGCAACAGATGGTTCCAGGTGCTGGTGTGGGAAAAGAGTCAGCAGTGCGTTGTGGTCTGTTTTGTAACAGTGTCACTTTTAGAAATAAGGGTGCTTTATTATTATTCTACCCCTAGATGACGTTACAGGACAGTCCAACATTTTGGAGGCCTAGGTCCCACGACTGGATGCAGCATGTCTACCACCCTCTAAAATATTAGACTGTCCCGTGACCTGTGGATTTTCCCTGTTTGATGTAGGATAATAATAAAGCCCTGAAATAAGTGATCTAACTCTTTCAGACCTTAGCAACGTCTGATGTGTAAACTAAATAAGCCACCGATTCCCAGTAGCATAATGTGTTCTCTTATGATTTCTTTGTTTTTGTTTTTAAATTTTTTTTTTGGGTCTTCTTCTTCTTCTTCTACTACTACTACTGCTATTACTACTACTACTACTACTACTACTACTACTACTACTACTACTACTACTACTACTACTACTACTACTACTACTACTACTACTACTACTACTACTACTACTGCTGCTGCTGCTGCTACTACTACTACTACTACTACTACTACTACTACTGCTGCTGCTACTATTACTACTACTTTTACTACTACTACTATTACTACTACTGCTGCTGCTGCTACTACTACTGATATTGCTACTGCTACTACTACCACTGCTGTTGCTATTGCTGCTGCTACTGCTGCTCCTGCTGCTGCCACTACGTACACTGTCGTAAAGGGATATTCAAAAATCATGGATACACTTTCATTCATGTACATTTCCATGAATATACATATATTTCTCCGTGTTGGTTCCGGGGTTCCATTTTTTTGGAAAACAAGAATAGACTCACTGCCTCCCCAACATGCATGTCGTAGGAGTCGACTAATTTGGGCCTTCTTTGAAGTCGGGATGCATCTGCCTTAGCCGCAAGGAACAACCAACTGCACACAGTAAAGCCAGTAAAACGGATGTACACGCATAATTTAAGCTCTGGCACAATGCCGGTGTTCAAATGGAAGAACAATAACGGATTTCCACCGGGGCATATAGCCGGTGAACGAAGCAGAAGAAGAAGAAGAATATACATTGAATATAACTGTTACTGTTAATACTGCTGCGTCCGTGGCTAAGGCGTTGCGAGTCCGACTCGTAAGCCAGCATACCGCGATCGAAACCCACTGCAGGCTGCGTGGACTTTTGTCGTGGTATGGGACGTCGCAGGTCGACCCAGCCTAAAATGGGTACCATGATGGGCTGTCCTGGGAAAGTAAAGACAGCCGGCGTAATGCTGACCACATTACCCACAGAGTGCTGATGGTCTGTAAAAATATGGGACGCTCTGCCTATATGCCCAATGCGCCGAAAGGCGTGAAAAGGGAACTTTACTTTTGTGAATACTACTACTATTATTTCTACTAATGTTCCTGCTGCTAATACTACTTATTTTTCTTGCATTCTCTTCCTCCAATTCCCACCACTATTAATAATGCTACTGATGCTGCTGCTACCCGCCCCCCCCACCCCAATTACTGCTAGTGGTAATATCACTACTACTACCGCCGCCGCCACCACCACCACCACCACTTCTACTACTACTATAAACACTCCAGGACAAGTTTTATTATAAACATGAATCACATGAGACGAATGCGGGTGACAATTTCAGACGCCGTTAGGGCCTTGAAGAGACAAACACTTGCTTTGCAGTAACCATGTTCTTTAGATCAGTGTTATTCAACCTTTTCACGTCCGGGGTCTACCAAAACTCAGGAACTAATTTCGCGGTCCGCCTGACAGAAAACCGAACACAGAAATAAACAAATGTAGTCATCAGTTTCTTTGTTAAATTTTACGACAGAAGAA
The DNA here is from genome assembly GCA_905116865.2 of Candidula unifasciata. NCBI lineage: Eukaryota > Metazoa > Mollusca > Gastropoda > Stylommatophora > Geomitridae > Candidula > Candidula unifasciata. The sequence goes on from CAJHNH020001480.1 coordinate 356,626, forward strand.
GATAAAAACAATATCGATATTCGATGGGATTGTCTAAAATTCCAGTGCCACATTGTCCGGTGCGACGCCACACTCGCTGGGAAGCAATGTGGTGCCGGAATCGTATAGCATTTCTTAAATCCGCTACACGAGGTTATAGTCCTTATTTTACGCCCAGACGGGACTATATGTTACGTTACGGTTGGTTTCCCTAAAAATAACTGCTTTATGCTGTTGAATGGGGATTTTCGTGATTAGTATCCATTTGATTCCATTCCTGAAAAAAAAAAAAAAATTACCCCAAACTACCCCGTCACATAATCAGGCCTAAATATTGATCGACCAGCCAGGACTTTTCGGCAACCCATCATCATCAAGTGCCTTGAGATCCAGAGATCTCAGACATTGGTGTTCTGGACCAGTTCCACGGATGATATTCCTCCATGCCACTGTCTTAAGCCGTCCACCATCATTTCTCTTCGTCTGCCTTTCCTACCAGTGATCTTTCCAGTCGTCACGGTATTTTGCAATGTTCTTTCCATCACATGACCAAAGAACTTTGTCTTCTTATCATTGTTGTTTCTGCAACGCGGTTGAAAAACACTGCTTTCTATCACCTCACCCCATGAAGTGTGTATTGCGTTCACATGCAGCACCTGACAAACCCTCACTGTGTGCAGAAATCACTCACCACTAACTTGCACTTAGTCAACTCTTGGTGCAAGCATTTAATGAGCAGTTTGCAGAATCGGTGAACCTTTTGTGAACTGCGCAACCTCGGAATGGCGTAAACAGATGGAAGGCTGTTCGGATTGTGTGTCTATGCAGTTCCAGACTCTGAAACTAGTGTGATTTTGATTATCAGATGTAGGAATCTCGTATATATACTAGGGCTGAACCGAATATTCGCTTCGTATTTGCTTCGGGGCCGAATAGTGGACTTAATAACTATTCGGTATTCGGCCGAATATTTGCGGTCGGGCCGAATGCGAATAATGGTTACCTTACACCCGTTTTGTATACACTGCGATGGACTGAAATAACTCTCTCATTAACACAATTGTTGCTGTTGCCTAAGTCTGTCGTGGGTATCTGCGACCCGCACAGCAGCTGGCAAGGTCTTTGCCTGCTGACTTGACCGAGGCATTACAAAAGAGGTTCTCAAACTAGGTGCATATTCCAGGAGTGCCGCGGCGAAAATCAAGAAAAGTCGGCTATAAAATGTGACATTATTAAAGAAGCCATGAAGATACTTGAAAGTTAAAATTTAAACTGTCTTTCCTCGACACTGTTAGAGTTTTTTTTTTCCTTGTTTCACACTCATAAAATGCCAACCGCAGCGTGCTAAAATTGTCTTTGTATTTACATTGAGGTGCGACTGATCCTCCATCTGTATTCGTGAAGGTGAAGCGGATAAGTAAGGTTGCGATTACATTTTCGCTGAAAATTTAAAGTGGAAAATGTGGTCTGTACAATAGTCACTGTTAGCCTCGTCAAGTAAGCACTAATATTTAAAGGCAATGCGTTGAGTCCTGGACAATCGGTAGGCAGACCAAACAATTTCTTGAGGCCTCAGAGATGTGGTTTTACAGAACAATGCTTAAAATACCCTGGACAGCCCCCCCCCCCCCCCCCCCCCCAAAAAAAAAAAAAAAAAAAGCAACCAAGAGGTTTTGAAAGTTGCGAGAGGCCCAAGACTAATTTCAGACATCAGAAGGAGACAGTCATCATTTTTCGGCTATGTCATGAGAAGAATGAAAATAGAACATGTTGTGAAAACTGGAAAGATCTGTGGAAGGAGGGATAGAGGAAGACAACGAGAGAAGATTCTTGACAGTCTTGTTGCATGGCGTGGGGGTGTGTCGGCACACGAACTGATACATGCTGCCGGAGATCGCAGATTATGGCGAGGCATATTCGCCTACGCCAGTTGGCAAGGCACCTGATGATGATAATGAATTAGACGCAAAGTAGACACCTCTGCAATCTCAATTTCCTACATATGCTTCTTTAAAAAGGAGCCAATTATTTCGCATCTATTTTTCGTCTTTCATATTCTAAAAGTCCATACCGTGTGGCGTTGGTAATCATGTCTAGCCACTTCTGTCTGGTGTACTTTCAATTAGATCTGATACCTATTATCTCCCATGTTATAGTGTCAAACTGTCCAGCATCTGTTCTCTCGGTCTCCCTCTGCCTCTGCCTCTCCTCCAGCTTCCCTACCGTCACGATGTACTCCAGCTTTCTCCTGGACATGACCTAAGAGTGTAGATTGTATGTTTCTGATGTGGGCAATCAGTTTCCTTCGTGAGTCAGTTTCTTTCAAGACATCCTCATTACTTTTTTTTTTAAAATCTGTCCAGGGCATTTTCTTTATCACTCTGTAAAACCACATCTCTGCAGCTTCCAAATAATTTCCCCTAATCTACCAACTGTCCATGATTCACTTCCGCATATCGGAAAATGATTTATATAGCTTTCAAGAACTCTCTTTCTCAGCTCAAGTGACAAAAAAAGATTACATACAACTTTTTATTAATTGGGGGGGGGGGGGGGGGGTCCGCCTTTGCTTGAGCAAAGCACTTGTTAATGATGATGATGATGATGATGAGGATGATGATGATGTCGATGAGATGATTATATAGAAACAAAAATTCACGAAATTACCAAATGAGGCCTGCAAATGTAAAGTATGAACCCAAAATGAAAACGACTGAAAAATGCCAGTAAGCATAAATCTGTCAGCAGATTAGCCTAGAAGTCTTCCAGATTTTAGCAGATGTACTAAATAACGGCCAAAAGATAGAGTCGCGGCACAACTGTTGCGTCATAGATAAGTAATGAAAACATATCTTTGTGCAGCAGCTTCCGCTCAGATTATAGAGTTTTTTGGCTTGTATGAGCACTGTGAGAAATATAGATGTAGAGTGTTTGTGTACTGCTAGAAATATAGATTTATTTGTGTACTGTTAAAAATATCGATTTATGTGTGTACTTTTACAAATACAGAATAAGTTGTTTACTGTTGGAAATATAGATGTTTCTGGTGCGTGTACTGTTGCAAATATAGATGTTTCTGGTGCGTGTACTGTTGGAAATGTAGATGTTTCTGGTTTGTGTACTGTTGCAAATGTAGATGTTTCTGGTTTGTGTACTGTTGGAAATACAGACTGGATTGTGTGCTGTTAGAAATGTTTATGTTTCTGATTTGTGTACTCTTGGGCTCTGTTGTGTACTGATAGAAATATAATGGTGGTTGGTTTGTAGACTGTTAGATATGTTGATGTTTCTGGTTTGTGTACTGTTGGAAATATAGATGTTTCTGGTTTGTGTACTGTTGGAAATATAGATGTTTCTGGTTTGTGTACTGTTGGAAATATAGATGTTTCTGGTTTGTGTACTGTTGGAAATATAGATGTTTCTGGTTTGTGTACTGTTGGAAATATAGATGTTTCTGGTTTGTGTACTGTTGGAAATATAGATGTTTCTGGTTTGTGTACTGTTGCATATATAGATGTAGCTTGTCTTGGTACCAGACACAAACACATTTACTTACACGTGTAGATATATACACGCATACGAAAACACAAAAACACACATAAACGCACACATACATTCTTTCACTTAAGCACACGCATACTCATAATGTACCCATGCGTATACAATCACACATCTACACACAAGCATACACACGCACACAGACATACACAAGCATAAACGCAAAGACGTTCATACATACACGCATACACACACTGATACACATAACACAAAAACACACATACACACAAGAACCCAATACAGACAAGCACACACACACATACAGACACATATACACAGGAGCACGTACATAATAACAAAACACACATGTACATGCACACTTTTTAACGCAGGTACGTGTAGACACTGCCCCCCATTCATAGGCAACATAGAGGCTGGAAAATACACGCAGCCGCACACATACGCGCGCAAGAAAACGACACACACGCAAGCGAACACACGCACGGACACATGCTATCACATACACAACACATACACGCAACAGGCATACACAGCACACGTATCAGGCACACAACACAGAGACACCACTTACACACCACACATAACACATACACCATGCACACCACACACACATAACACACACCACACACAAAACATACAAATCATGCACACATTACACACAACACATCATGCACACACTACATACATACACACACATCATGCAAACGCCACACACAACACACACACAACATGCACACACTACACCACATACATACACAAACACACCATGCCTACCACACACACACAACATTCACACACACGTACACTCATGCACACACCACAAACACGTAGCACTGATATCTAAGACAGTGAAGCCAAGGTCGAATTCTTGTTGCTGGCATCAGGTTATTTTAAGGTGGTGTATGTGTGCGTGTGCGTAAGCCCGCACGCGCACACGTGCTTGCATACGTGTGCGAGTGTTTGTGGAAAAACAGGGGGAGAGGTTAGAAAAAGGGAGGTGGCGGAAGAGGGAAGGTGGCGGAAGAAGGAAGGTTGCGGAAGAAGGAAGGTTGCGGAAGAAGGAAGGTTGCGGAAGAAGGAACGTTGCGGAAGAAGGAAGGTTGCGGAAGAAGGAAGGTTGCGGAAGAGGGAAGGGGCGGAAGCAAAAGTATGGTGCTTGAGAACTTAGGTGAAATTGAAAAAAACCTAGCTGTGTGTAGGCAAACAGAGAGGCCCTAGATGGACAAACAGAAAGATGGACGGACGGATGGGCAAAAGCAAAAGAGGGAGGAAGAGGCGGACGGACAGACAGACGGACAGATAGACAAACAGGCAAGTAGACAGACAGACAGACAGACAGACAGACAGACAGACAGACAGACAGACAGACAGACAGACAGACAGACAGACAGACAGACAGACAGACAGACAGACAGACAGATAGATAGATAGATAGATAGATAGATAGATAGATAGATAGATAGATAGATAGATAGATAGATAGATAGATAGATAGATAGATAGATAGATAGATAGATAGATAGATAGATAGATAGATAGAGAGAGAGACAGACAGGCAGACAGACAGACAGACAGACAGACAGACAGACAGACAGACAGACAGACAGACAGACAGACAGACAGACAGACAGGCAGACAGGCAGACAGGCAGACAGGCAGACAGACAGACAGACAGACAGACAGACAGACAGACAGACAGACAGACAGACAGACAGACAGACAGACAGACAGATAGACAGATAGATAGACAGATAGATAGACAGATAGATAGATAGATAGATAGATAGATAGACAGACAGACAGACAGACAGACAGACAGACAGACAGACAGACAGACAGACAGACAGACAGACAGACAGACAGACAGACAGACAGACAGACAGACAGACAGACAGACAGACAGACAGACAGACAGACAGACAGACAGACAGACAGACAGACAGACAGACAGACAGACAGACAGACAGACAGACAGACAGACAGACAGACAGACAGACAGACAGACAGACAGACAGACAGACAGACAGATAGATAGATAGATAGATAGATAGATAGATAGATAGATAGATAGATAGATAGATAGATAGATAGATAGATAGATAGATAGATAGATAGATAGATAGATAGATAGATAGATAGATAGATAGATAGATTGATAGATCTTTGTTTTTTTTAAAGTTTGTCAACGTGTATGTCACATGATTTCAAATATCTTTTGTTATTTTCCACTCTCAACATTGTTTTTGTTGCTGCTATTATTAATCACTTAAACAAGACTTAGGCCACTGAAGCCCTCACGCACCCAAAGGGAAGGACAGTGTGTGTGTGTGCGCGCGCGCGCGTGCTCGTGTGACTAGGTGTTAAAAGGGAGATATGCTGGGAAGGGGGGGGGGGGGGCCTGGAGACGTGGGAAATGAAACTCCAAAATTATCCCCATTATTTACTTACCATTCACCCAGCAATTACAAATCTACGAGTCGAAGCGATGAAACTCGAACCAAGTCACACGAACCTCCTAAACTACAAATCCTGAAAGCTTCATTACAATCCTAATGGACTGAATGAACAGTAATGTCTCCCAGTGCTGACTGCAATTAACACGATAGATCGAGTCACCTAAACTCATCAACGTTTATCTCACAATACATGCCTTTCATTGATTCTACCCTTAAAACTCCTGACTTGCCGGTTATTGTTTGAGTGGTTGGTTGGCGGTCTGGCCGGTGTCAGCTCGGTCAGTTTCCGGAGGAGATGCGTTAGCGTTGCAGTCAGCGTTGACGGAGCACAGTGTTTCTCAAACTTGGCGATATGGCACTCAATGTGCGTGTGTGTTGTGTCTATATTTGTGTGGTGTGTGTGTGTGTGTGTGTGTGTGTGTTGTCCAGTGTTATGTTGGAGAGGGCAGGCTTGAGTTTAGGGATTTGGGAGTGCATGGGTTGTAAAGTTGCCACAATCTTGGCAGGCTGGTACCTTATACCCAGCCTCCCACCACTCCCCCCCCCCTCTTCTTCCACTTTCTCGTCAGACTTTTTAAAAATTTTCATCTTATTGATGATTTCCTTGAATGGGCTTCGGGGCTTCATTTTTAAGAACAAAGAATAGGCTCACTTACCAACCCCCCTCCCACCCTCCGCCTCCACCCACTCTTTTTCGAGCTAGCACGTCGCAGGAAGCGACTAATTGTGGGTGTTTCCTTCAAATTCGGAGTGCATCTGCCTGAGAGGCCAAGAACTAACAGTCTGCATACAAATTAACTAGATCTGTGCACGCAAAACTCAAGTTTTGGATTATAACATGTTTAATAGTGGACGAGCAACCGGAATTTTTTGCCAAAGCTTACTACCGGTGAACGTGAAGAAGAAGAGGAAGAAGAAGGAGAAGAAGAAGAGGAAGAAGAAGAAGAAGAAGAGAATGCTTATAATAGTAATGGTTAGTATGATGATGATGGTGATGATGAATTATGATTTCAACCCTGGTGCCCGAAATTAGATCCCACGTTCTACCCGTTTGGCCAACTGTTTCTTTGACTTTTGAGAAAAAAAAAAGAAGGTCAAAATAAAAGCCCAATCGTTTGTCTCTGTTTGTATCTTAAAAAGGCATATTTTCATAAGTAACAGAGCGTAATGTGTACATCAAAATCGGCGGCTACTCAAAATAGTTTGGGAATCACTGAATCAGCAGATCGCGTTTGGATGTATTGACAAGGGGAGATCACTACAGTAATTAAACACGGGGCGATAATCCGAGAAAGGGTCTGAGAGTGAAGCCGAATGGCCTTAAATTTTTTTTTATCGTATCATTTTAATTCCAGTGAAATATTGGTACTAGGAAACGTTTAGGAAGTAAAGGCGACTTTTGTGATAATGAACTCATTGCCCAGCGAGTGGATGAGTGACTTTCAACCCCACCGGGACCGCACAAAAGAGGATAAACATCCGGTGACACAAAGCGCCACCAGTCGGATAAGTGTTCCCCTGGGCACAAGTCCTAGAAACGCCCTTTAACAGTCATATTAGGGCCCCGACAACGGCCGTGGTGGGGCTGTAATGGCCACCAAAAAAAAATTTCGCATGTTTGTCGAATGTTATAATTATAACATACAATCTGTTTTTTTTTCTTTTTTTTCTTTCAGTAGAGCAAAACACAATTATAATATAAAATAATGTCACGAAAGGGTTTGGAGTTTTTCTTGTAAATTAAAGATTTGATGAAAAACATGTTCAAAGTTTCGCAAGCAGACAGCAATAGACTTCTGTTCAAGTTTGCAAACTCCTCCGTCAAAATGTCAAATGTCCGGGTTTTCCCCCCTCCACCGTGGCAATCAAGCTGTTTGTGTTGGCTCTTCTCTTTTATTGCCTCCCAGCCGTGGATTGCATCCTCCGATGAAGGATTGTCATGAACCAAGCATTCCCAGGAGTCAGGGAGTGAAACACAGCAGCCAGCGAGCTCACCACTTTGATTGAAACAGATATTTTGTTTGAGCAAATATTGCTCTAGTTTTGAGACAACCGGAGATGACGGAATCAAGGGGAAGTCACTAGAGTCAACACGAGTGTTTACTACTCCCAACACTTGTAAAGACAACGCCATCTGTTTGATGGATAATGTGGACGGAAGAAATGGCTTCTTCTTAAAGTAACATTTCATTTGCTAAGTGTTCATTGTAAAAGCCAAGCAAAGGATCAATTGTGATGGGATCGACATCCAGCCGACCGACTTTACTTCCCAGGACTTTACCTGGTATCTATTTAAGACTGGATCGATTTGGGAAGCGAGGTAATTTTTTTTTAAAAGTTTGGCCTTGTTCGGGTTTGAACCCTTGACTTCGGATTAGTGGCGTTTGTCGCCAGACCATGGCTGCTCCAGTTGTGCATTGAGTATTATATTAAAAGGAATGAGTTATAATCCCTTTCACAAGTTGTGACCGGCTTTAATAAAACATCTCTAGGACATCACACAAGCGATAAACACCCGATGACACAATGTTCCACCATGTGGATGAGTATCACGGTGGGTAGGTCCCAGAAACCTCATTCAGCAAATTGGCCATATTTATGGCCTGGCTATATTGCGGCCCCTGGCAAGAGCCAGGGCAGGGCTTCAAATAACGAAAAATTTCATCCTAAAAAGGACGGCAAGATAGTAGTAGTCTCGCTGTTTTATATGACGCTCTTATTATTCTAGGACCCACAGCTTCCTATTCTATTAGTGCCCCTTCTGCTTCTTTCGAAAGCATCAGGGCCACTCCTTATCTGTGGGGAGCATTTACCTCTGTATATCCTGAGAACAAAATAGTTTCCCCTGAATTTAGTTATACTTTTCCCGGCCCCTGTCCATCTAGTTTCCCGTAAAGCTAAAATACTAATTCTATAATGTTTTATTTCCCCTGATACTTTCGTTATTCTTCCTACATCGTATAACGTTCTAACATTCCAGGTGTCAATTCTGGAGGTTTTCCTAGCTGAAAGGAGGTGCGTCAACGATCCCAACTCCTTTTGGCTTTCTCCACACTGTGTCATACTTCTTCTACTAGAAGAGCCTCCCCTCATCTTGGCTGGCTGGGTTTATCTTGTTTTTCTTTTTGACTTTTCCTTGTTGGTTTGTTTGTTACAGGATGAGGTAGCCAACCTCAAGCCCAACCTTACTTACCCTTAGTCGCTTTTTACGACATACCTGGTAACGTGAAGTGCTACTATTCTTTGCTTCCTGTTATGGCCTCGGCGACACACGGACGACATATCATATTATTTCAGATATACAGTTATACTTATTTGCCGTCCAGCGCATACTACTACTACTACTACTACTACTACTACTACTACTACTACTACTACTACTACTACTACTACTACTACTACTACTACTACTACTACTACTACTACTACTACTACTACTACTACTACTACTACTACTACTACTACTACCACCACCACCACCACCACCACTACTACTACTACTACTACTACTACTACTGCTACTACTACTACTACTACTACTACTACTACTACTACTACTACTACAACTACTGCTACTACTACTACTACTACTACTACTACTACTACTACTACTACTACTACTACTACTACTACTACTACTACTACTACTACTACTAATAATAATAATAATAATAATAATAATAACGATAATTATAATAATACTTAAGTAAAAGAAAAGGAGCCTTTTCCACTCATTTCAAGCGTATCGGGTATACAGGGATAGGCCTCTATTTTATAGAGAAACAGCACTTGGTGGGTGATGTGGTCAGCATCACGCCGGCTGCCTTTACTTCCCAGTACTGTAGGGGGTACACAGGAACCAAACCCTAGAGCTTCCGTTCCGCATGTGAGCTTGACCACGGCTGCTCCCATAATAATAATAATAATAATAATAATAATAATAATAATAATAATAATAATAATAATAATAATAATAATAATAATAATAATAATAAAGAGCCGTAATAATTAGGGTTTTTCTGAAGGTACGCAACGGTGGGCAGTACCGACACCTTTTTTATGCATAATTTGTTTCGGTATCATTGTAATGGACACTTTGTTGTAAGTAAGGGAACATTTTATTAGACACCTTGTGGTGACTACTGGTATCCTTATTTTTTCTAAACAAAGGCCTCAGTATAATAATTATTGTTGCGCACTTAAACAAGAATTAAGTCTCTTGGTCCTATCTTGCTATCTAAAAATATTATGAACTGACTAATGATCCCCCCCCCCCCTCCCCCAACTATACCTCATTTTAAAATTATGTAATATTTATACACACATTTTCATACATACTCATAAATAAACACATGCTCAGATTAATAAACATATACGTTGCCTCTGCGATCCAGGAATTGTTTCTCTCCACTGATACACAGATAACCTCTGACACAGCACGTGCAAACTTCAAATTTAAAAAAAAAAACTGAGACCGTGCATCCTTCCCCTGGGAACTTATGGGTGTGAGTCACGGGATCTCGCCCAATTACTGAACAAACAATATATATCTATATATATCTATATATATATATATATATATATATATATATATATATATATCTATATATATATATATATATATATACATATATATAAACGACCCTCAGTGTGTGATGTGATCAACGTTACATCCGTCGCCTTTGCTTACCAAATGAGCCACCGTGGTGTAGCGGCTAGACGCTCGCCTGGGGATCGGAAGGTCGTGAGTTCAGATCCTGACGGAGCCGAACTTTTTTTTTTCTTTAAAAAATGACATTGGTTCCCATATTCGCCCAGCCTTAAATAGGGATCTGGCAACGTCCAGGGACGTCAAGGCGGTCAGCTAAATGTTGACCTAATCAACCACTGAATTCCGATTGGTCTCTAAAATATAGGTCTAGCTCACATGCCCAACTTTCCTGAAGGCGTGGGAAAGGGCCCTTTACTTACCCGGACATATGACTTATTTTACCTATTTTATACCAGGTCAGCCGAAGAGCCAGTGTCAGTTTAACATAACAACAATAAAACCCCTGGATGTGGATTTGAACCCAAGACCTTCAGGTCAGCACATACAAATAGAGCAAAAGACCCTTTCCACGGCTTCAGGTGTACTAGGCATATAGGGCTAGACCTATATTTTATAAACCAATAGGCATTCGGTGGGTTGTTCAACTCCACGCAGGCTGCCTATACTTCCCGTGACATTACCTGGTACCCATGTATGGCTGTGTCGACCTACGATCCAAAATCATTTTTGAAGAGAGCAAAAAGTTCGGCTCCGACAGAACCCGAATCTACATCCCACGGATCCACAGGCGAGCGTCTAGCCGCTACTCTACGGCGGCTACTATAGACAGACGCACAAGCTGGAAAGTGGAAAAATATCTTTTACTTTAAAAAAAAAAATTATTTAGACATATTTTAACAACTCTGTAATGCATCTCTGGTTTCAGAGAGCCTACACATTGATCTTGGAGCTTTGGGACAAGGATAAGCACGGACCAGGTGAGTCTTGTATTTTCAGTAAAGTGTTTGTCCGCGCATAACACTTCCCAATGTATAAGCCACCAACTCCCTCTACAAACCCATCCGACATCCTCCTGCACAAGGGGTTTGGTTTTGAGGTTTTGAACAACGGATCAACATCATGGCACAGGAGTGTAAACTATAAGTGCTCCGTTCTTCTTCTTACTCAAGTCTGAGTCCGAAGAAGCTCAGCACAATGCACAGGCTCTGTAACACCGGAAAAATCCTGAAATACTTTGAGTAGATTTTTAACTTCGAAGTTAGCCCGGGAAGCGCCGTTAGGCTACCCTTTTCGATTTTCAACTGCCAAGCACACGGGCGTCCGATCTCACTACCCAGAGACCAGGGGGAATTACCAGGAGTCCAAGTCCACGTGAAAAAATCCGAACCCTTACTGGGGATTGCATCGGAACCTCTAGTACTCGAGGTGGACACCATGCCTCGAGACCACGCAGCTCCCTCTGCAGAAAAGTACATCTCCAAAGAGCACGCACATGCTAGGTAAAATATTAACTCAAATGTAAATGAGTACAACAAACACACACGAAACAGAACCTTTACTGGAGGCGCCAATAGTATGGAGAACGCCGTTTCGTAGATCGCTGTCCGACTCACCACCAAACCTGATCAGAGACCTTCATTCCCAGAAGAGTACACCTTAACACTCCCATTATTTTAGCCTAAAATAAATTTTAAAAATAAGTCGTGCATAAGACAACATTTAATTTTAAACTTGGGGCGGGCGGTGGGAGAGAGAAGGGAGTGGTCTCTGTGGCGAACTGGTCAAACCGTTTACCTCGCGCTCTGAAGGTCGTGGGTTCGTTTCACCGCTGCGCCCTTTAGTTTATAAGTGCAATTTTTACGGAGATCCCTAGGAATCGTCGCTGGAGCTAAGGAGTTCGTTCTCTGCGCAGCGTTTTCGCCAGGTGGCTAGCTGTTTTGTGGAGAGAGACTGAGCCATGTGGGATAAAACCTGGTGCAATGAAGTCAATCGACTGGACTTTAACCTTTAACTTTCAGTGTTAGCCTTCAAATAAAAAAGTGGGAAAACAAATCGTCTTATATACAGCAGATACGGTATTTAAAAAGAAAGCAATCGTCACATATGTGGTTCTGTGACTTAGAGAGTTAAAAACGAGTTCTAACATCCCTAATGCAAGTTCGACATCCGTTGCAGGCTTGTCAGAAAAACGCCATTCTCCTGGTTCTCCGGCAACGTGTGGCGCCCCCTACAGTAAGAGACAATAAATCCTAGCACCTCCCCCCCCCCTCCACCCTCCCACTTTTCCCCTCCAACTTTAAATAAACATGATTAAATAGAGGAGGACACAAATAATAATCCTAAGCACTGTTAACAAAACAATTGTACAAGGCCCTCTACATAAAGCAGTGTCCAAAATCACAAAAGAAATAATCACCAACAACTGGTAATTTAGTATATAAATATCAGTGTGGTCGTTGACAATGTAAATATCAGTGTGGTCGTTGACACTGTAAATGTCAGTGTGATAGTTGACACTGTAAATGTCCATGTGATAGTTGACACTGTAAATATCAGTGTGATAGTTGACACTGTAAATATCAGTATGATAGTTGACACTGTAAATATCAGTGTGATAGTTGACACTGTAAATATCAGTGTGATAGTTGACACTGTAAATATTAGTGTGATAGTTGACACTGTAAATATCAGTATGATAGTTGACACTGTAAACATCAGTGTGATAGTTGCCACTGCAAGTATCAGTGTGATCGCTGACACCGAAAATAGCACTGTGGTCGTTGACACTGTAAATGTCAGTGTGATAGTTGACACTGTAAATGTCCATGTGATAGTTGACACTGTAAATATCAGTGTGATAGTTGACACTGTAAATATCAGTATGATAGTTGACACTGTAAATATCAGTGTGATAGTTGACACTGTAAATATCAGTGTGATAGTTGACACTGTAAATATTAGTGTGATAGTTGACACTGTAAACATCAGTATGATAGTTGACACTGTAAACATCAGTGTGATAGTTGCCACTGCAAGTATCAGTGTGATCGCTGACACCGAAAATAGCACTGTGATCGTTGACACTGTAAATATCAGTGTGGTCGTTAACACTGTAAATGTCAGTGATATCGTTGACACTGTAAATATCAGTGTGATAGTTGACACTGTAAATATCAGTGTGGTAGTTGACACTGTAAAAATCAGTGTGATCGTTGACACTGTAAATATCAGTGTGATGGTTGACACTGTAAATAACAGTGTGGTCGTTGACACTGTAAATATCAATGTGATAGTTGACTCTGTAAATAACAGTGTGATAGCTGACACTGTAAATAACAGTGTGATAGTTGACACTGTAAATATCAGTGTGATAGTCGACATTGTAAATATCAGTATGGTCATTGACACTGTAAATATCAGTGTGATAGTTGACACTGTAAATATCAATATGGCCATTGACACTGTAAATATCAGTGTGATAGTTGACACTGTAAATAACAGTGTGATTGTTGACACTGTAAATAACAGTGTGATTGTTGACACTGTAAATAACAGTGTGATAGTTGACACTGTAAATAACAGTGTGATTGTTGACACTGTTAATAACAGTGTGATAGTTGACACTGTAAATATCAGTGTGGTCGTTAACACGGTTTTTGTCTTGATGATGTCAGCTATTTTTGGTCTACCTCAAGATCCCCACCAACGTCTTTCCGGGTGGGAAACCATTGATTTGAAGTACATTTTCATTTGAAAGAATCGGCATCATTACGCTGAGTTGAATGCCTTGATCGACACTTGTATTTGGAGCCTTGTGGTGGTGTCACAACTATAGGAGAGCCCTAGGAAGGGTAGGGTTCCTATACAGGAGATATCTTCAGTCTATATATGTGGCTCACTAGAAGTATGGTACTTCATTGTCTACTAGGGTAGAGAGACCGAGATATTACTCCTGGGACAGAGGACAAGAAGATAAGTCTACCCCGCTCCGATGGTGTGGTGCTAGGCAGACTAGTTATCCTGGTGGCAACTCCTCTGCCACTTTTAAAGAAAGAGCCCCCAGAGAGAAAGCAAAGAATGCCCCCTTCTCGCTCACTCACCTTTTACTCACGCACAGCAACAAAGACAGACGAGAGTAGTAGTGAATGAAGAATGATGTAGCTTTAATTTTACTGACAGCTGACTGGCTAAAAATTCACAGTGGTTTGGTGTTTGTTTTTAAACCCAATGTTTCTCATCATCAGGTAAGAGAAATGTCTACTGGGTCCAGTTCCTTCCCCGCACGAGTACAGCTCACCCGTGGATACTCCCAAAGGTTGGACTTGATGGGGAAACCGGAACACTTGGCTTCTTGTAGATCTTATTTCTTGGGATATCCTCTTGTAGATAATCCACCGCTGATGTTCTTAAAGTTCATATACGACACGTGGTCGTTTAGAAAATACGACACGTGGTCGGTTAAAAATACGACTAATAGTCGGTTATGAATACTGGGATTAAATCCCTTAAACTGTCTCTTTGTCTGTGCCGATTCTATGGCGACATGACAATGGGTACAATTGTGTACTAATCGTTGAGTCGTTGGTTTTATGAAAATGCCGCAGGGCCCTCAGATCGGTCAGAAATCACTACAGTAATCCAGAACAAATTAATATAGAACTACACTCGCTAATCTGAATACTGCACTTGAAAACTACCGGCCTCCGCTCTCAACACAGTTGGAATTGAAATGCTTGAAACATGGCGACTTCCGTTCAAAATGGCCGACCCACGTGACGCCAGCCATGCGCATGCGCCAAAAAGATGGAGCGCCATCTGGTATGTTCTATTTTATTGGTCGGACTGGGCACTGTGATTGGTTGCAAAACTATTATTCCATGATTTGAATGTAACTAGTCCTATCGGGTTTCTAGCGGAAAGTAATAGGGGAAATCGGGTCCTCTAACTTCTGTTATATATATATATATCTAACTATACAGGTAACTAGGGGAGCGTCAGTGGTCATTGCCAGTACTGTCACATAGGCCCCCCGTAAAAAAAAAAGTTCTGGGATCCAAACTTTTTAGAGACTAAGATGACCATCTGGCGTATCTCCTTCATCTAGTTTAGCTTGATCATTCTCCTCTTCTGGAGGGTGACGACTCAGGAAATCTGCTCCTACATTCTCTTTCCCCGGAATGTACTCTAATGTAAAAGTGTAGGGTTGGAGTAACAGTGACCACCTCATCAGCCTAGTGTTGAGCTTCTTAGATGCCGCTAGAAACATCAGAGGCTGGTGATCACTCTGTACTTTAAATTTTGTTCCGTACAAGAATGGCTGGAATTTCTGCACTGCCCACACTAGTGATAAACACTCTTTCTCAATGGTTGAATAATTTCTTTCAGCACCGTTGAGCTTCTGGCTGGCATATGCTATCGGAAACAACATGGATGGTTCTTCTCTACCTTCCTGGAGTAGGGTCGCTCCTATTCCTATATTACTGGCATCAGTCCTCAACGTAAAGGTTTTAGTGAGGTCCGGGAGCTGAAGAATAGGTTTGGAGGTTAGCTTTCCCTTGAGCATAGCGTACGCTGTCTCACAGTCAGCTGACCAACGCACCATCTCTGGGGCTCCCTTTTTTGTAGCATCTGTAAGTGGGGAGGCTATCGTGTTAAAGTCTTGTATGTACTTTTGATAGAACCCACACAGAGATACAAAGGACCGCACATCCTTCTTAGTTTTTGGTCTAGGTGCCTTGTGCAACTTATCCACGTTCTCTTTGTTCAGGGCACATATATCCCTGTGATATGGTGTGTCCCAGAAATTCTAGTTGTCCAAAAGCCAGTTTACATTTAGAAGGCCTGGCTGTTAACCCCACTTCTGCAAGCCTTCCTAGCAAAGTGTCGAGAGTGTTGAGGTGTTCTTCAAAATGCTCTGACGCGATGAGGATGTCATCCATAAAATGTTGTAGCGTTGGCCGTTTTAATGGGCCTAACAGCATTCTCATCATGCGGGTAAACACACTAGGTGCATTGCTAAGGCCGAATGGTAAGACGTTGAACTCATAGTGCCCCTCAGGGGTGCTAAATGCTAAATAAGGGCGAACTTCTTTCTTAACTGGGATCTGATAGTACCCCTTACTGAGGTCTATCTTGGAAAAGTACTTAGCTTTACTAAGTCTAGAAAATAGCTGTCCTTGGTCTGGTAGGGGTTCAGCTTGGAATTCCGTTACCCCATTTAGTTGCCTGTAGTCAATTCAAAGCCGATGCTCCCCACTCGGTTTCCTTAGGAGCACAACACTAGCACTATAAGGTGATTCAGAAGGGGAGATAATTCCTTCTTGCAAAAGGTGAGCAATCTCAGCCTGGAGGGCTTCCTCCTTAGCATAAGGTATAGGATAACACCTCTGTCTGACCGGTTCCGTACTGGTCAGTTTCATGTCAAACTCGACCAGACTTGTGCGACCCGGTTTGTCTGTGAGCACTGCTGAGTGTGCAGTTAAGAC
Source organism: Candidula unifasciata (assembly GCA_905116865.2). NCBI lineage: Eukaryota > Metazoa > Mollusca > Gastropoda > Stylommatophora > Geomitridae > Candidula > Candidula unifasciata. Next base: position 373,617 of record CAJHNH020001480.1, read on the forward strand.
CTCTCTTATTCTTTGTTGTTGTGAATCCAACAGGATGGGGTTTATTTCCACGTCCTGAGCTGTTTCTCGAGGTTGTAACGCGTACTCGACCCCTGCAGCCTCTCCACATTCGACCTCCGTAGCTACCGCAAGTGTCATCAAATGCACCGGGGTAGTTTCTGTTCTTTCAAAATACTTTCGAAGCAGGTTTATGTGGAAGACTTTGGCTTTCCTATTATAAAGGGCAGCATGTTTCTTGCGGGCGGCTTTCACATTTGACGTTGCCAGTTTCCAACCCATTTCCAACTTTCCTTTTAGTTCCTCCACATACTTGGAGGCTGTCACTACTGTCTCTTCCGCCTTCTCCTCAGTCCACGTGCTCATTAGGGCTTCCAAGGGCCCCTTAATAGGTTGTCCAAATAGAAGAGTAGCAGGTGGGATTCCTGTAGATCCATGGGGTACCTCTCTGTAGGCAAATAAAGCCGCTGGTAGATACTCATCCCAAACCTCTAGTTTTTCCTGAGCTAACTTCCTCAGGATCGTCATTAAGGTTCCGTTAAATCTTTCCACCTGGCCGTTTGACTGTGGGTGATATGGACTAGTGTGGATATGCCGGGTTTGTAGAATCTGGAAGACTTCTCCCATCAGTTTCCCTCGGAACTGTGAGCCGTTGTCTGTCAAAATTTGATTGGGAAATCCCAATCTTGTGAAAATGGTCACGAGTGCTTCCGCTACTCGCTTTGAATCGATAGCGGGTAGGGCAATCGCCTCCCCCCACATCAAAACAGGTATCCACCAAAGTTAAAATAAAGGAATTTCTTTTTCTTGGTGCGAGGGAGTGGACCGACTATGTCGACTGCCACTCTCTCAAATGGAGTGTTCATCAACGGCATGTCACCTAAAGTTACTGGAACTGTCCAATGCCTGGGAGCTACCCTTTGGCATTCTGGACATGACTTTACATACCGCTTAATGTCCCCATTCATTCCCGGCCAGTAATAATGGCAGGCGATACGTTGCTGTGTAGCCCCAATCCCCATATGTCCAGAGAATGGGATAGTATGTCCCATGTGCAATATTTGCGTCCAGTAGGGGGAAGGTACAACAAGTTAACCAAACTCATCTCCATCTTTTCCTGCCCTCCGGTACAGCAAATTACCTTTGACATAAAAGTTTCCCTTACTAGGAGGGTTTTGGGCTTTGGGCAACTTTCCGTAGCATGGTTGAAGGGTATGGACCTGTTTTTGGGCAGCCCTTATTTCACCCGGAAGGGGGTTTAAAGGCTGAACAGGCTCTAGGCTATCTTTAGCCTAAGACCTGGTCTGTACAGCCGCTAGAGCTATGGGAGTAGATGGTTCACTTAAATAAACATACCAACACCCTAGGATAAAAGGATAAATCGGATCATCTACCACAGCAGTGGATACAGTCCCAGTAACATACTTGGACTCCACTTCAACTAAAGCTATAGGCAAAGTCATAGTGGGGGAACTCTTGGTAGCCCCGCGGACCTTAATAGTGTCTCCAGTTAGCTGGCCAGGTTTTACCAGAAATGATGCAATTAAACTGTCATACTGGAGGCCGGTATCATAGAGACAATCGACTCTCTGTCGGTTGACTGAGATCACTTTCACCACGGGTGGTCTCCTCGTATTAGGGAAGAGTACACTAGGAGGCTTTTCAGCTGCCACACATGCCGCGTACTGAGGGGCAGGTTTTTTCGGGCATTCGGCCGTGTAGTGGGTATTAACCTTGCAATATTTGCAGTATGGATTTCTCCACCCTGACGCTAGTTGCGGCTGGGGGTTTTGGTTTGGATTATGTTGGGGTTTGGGCCCCTTTGCGGCATTTTTATAAGGTTGTACGGGTGTTTTCACCGGAGGTTTTTCAAAGGTGGGTTGGGGTTTGGGCTTAAAAGATATACTTCCCCATGGGCTGCATGATAGCGTTCTGCAAGAGTAATCATGTCGTCTAAGCTTTCAGCCCTATTCTCTGTTAAGAAAGTCTGCATAGGTTTCGACAAACACTCCCTCAGTTGCTCAGCCAGCACCATTTCTTCCAACCCATCGCATGAGTGATCATGACCCCCTAAAGTCATCCATTTTGAAAGATAGCCTTGGAGTCTACTCAGCAGTTGGCTAAACGATTCACCCGCTTGCCGTTGGGCTGTTCGAAACTTATGCCTATAAGCTCCGGAGGTAAGCTCATATCTTTTGAGAAGTGCCTGCTTTAATGCATCAAAGTCATTTTCCTGACCCCGAGGTAACTGATTGTAAACATCATAAGCTACTCCACGAAGCCCCTGAGAAACCTTAAAGTTCCATTTCTCTTTTTCCAGCCCGTAGTTCTCAGCCATCTTTTGGAATTTCTCTAAGTAGGTGTCTATTTTATCTGCTTTTTCATCGAAGTGCATCAAGGGAAAGTTCAGGGCCCCCACAAGATTATTCTGAGATGAACCCTCAGGGCTAGGTAAAGAATAGTTGGGAATCGGCGAGGAGGGTGTTGGGGCCTGTTCACGAAGTCTAATTTCATGTTGCCTTTCTTTTTCTATCTCTACCCTTTCTCTTTCTTTCTCCGCCTTTTTTTTCTTCTCGAATTGAGGCTCTTTCCTTAGCCTCTGCTTCAGCCTTACCATACTCTCTTTCATCCACCCTGTATTCTCTATCTACATCTTGCATGTACCTTTTTAACTCTTCACCCTCGTGCCCCAGCTCTATTCCTATTTCCCTTATCTCAGCCATAGTTGGTCTTTTGAAAGGCATGACTATAGGTAGTGGCTTCTATCAATGACCTGAGGGGTAAGTTGTTTAGTAGGCAGAGTAGACAGAAAAACCAGATCAACGCAACAGAATCACTTAGCAGTTATGATTGACAGTTACAGTAGAACACCAAATAGTACTGTATGTATTATACACGTCACAACAGATACGAAACGTAACAACAACAGTATGTAACAAAACACCAGGTCTGGAACTGAACTACTTAAAATTTTGAATCATTTTACACAAACATTTTAAACCATCAATTTTTAGCTCAGTCTTATTAAACAGTTTTGCAGTACCTATAAAGCTATAGACTACTAGGAAATAGTCTCTGGTAAAATCCCGGACGAGCTCCCAGTTGTCACAATTATAGGAGAGCCCTAGGAAGGGTAGGGTTCCTATACAGGAGATATCTTCAGTCTATATATGTGGCTCACTAGAAGTATGGTACTTCATTGTCTACTAGGGTAGAGAGACCGAGATATTACTCCTGGGACAGAGAACAAGAAGATAAGTCTACCCCGCTCCGATGGTGTGGTGCTAGGCAGACTAGTTATCCTGGTGGCAACTCCTCTGCCACTTTTAAAGAAAGAGCTCCCAGAGAGAAAGCAAAGAATGCCCCCTTCTCGCTCACTCACTTTTTACTCACGCACAGCAACAAAGACAGACGAGAGTAGTAGTGAATGAAGAATGATGTAGCTTTAATTTTACTGACAGCTGACTGGCTAAAAATTGACAGTGGTTTGGTGTTTGTTTTTTAACCCAATGGTTCTCATCATCAGGTAAGAGAAATGTCTACTGGGTCCAGCTCCTTCCCCGCACGAGTACAGCTCACCCGTGGATACTCCCAAAGGTTGGACTTGATGGGGAAACCGGAACACTTGGCTTCTTGTAGATCTTATTTCTTGGGATATCCTCTTGTTGATAATCCACCGCTGATGTTCTTAAAGTTCAGATACGACACGTGGTCGTTTAGAAAATACGACGCGTGGTCGGTTAAAAATACGACTAATAGTCGGTTTTGAATACTGGGATTAAATCCCTTAAACTGTCTCTTTGTCTGTGCCGATTCTATGGCGACATGACAATGGGTACAATTGTGTACTAATCGTTGAGTCGTTGGTGTTATGAAAAATGCCGCAGGGCCCTCAGATCGGTCAGAAATCACTACAGTAATCCAGAACGAATTAATATAGAACTACACTCGCTAATCTGAATACTGCACTTGAAAACTACCGGCCTCCGCTCTCAACACAGTTGGAATTGAAATGCCCGAAACATGGCGACTTCCGTTCAAAATGGCTGACCCACGTGACGCCAGCCATGCGCATGCGCCAAAAAGATGGAGCGCCATCTGGTACGTTCTATTTTATTGGTCGGACAGGGCACTGTGATTGGTTGCAAAACTATTATTCCATGATTTGAATGTAACTAGTCCTATCTGGTTTCTAGCGGAAAGTAATAGGGGAAATCGGGTCCTCTAACTTCTGTTATATATATATCTAACTATACAGGTAACTAGGGGAGCGTCACTGATCATTGCCAGTACTGTCACAGGTGGCATGGGCCTAGTGGAACGAACCAAGTTGCCTGAGCCAAGTGACATGAACCAAGTGACATGAGCCAAGTGACATGAGCCAAGTGACGTGAGCCAAGTGACGTGATCCAAGTGGCCTGAGCCAAGTGGCCTGAGCTAAGTGACATGAGCCAAGTGACATGAGCCAAGTGACGTGAGCCAAGTGACCTGAGCCAAGTGGCCTGAGGTAAGTGGCCTGAGCCAAGTGACGTGAGCCAAGTGACGTGAGCCAAGTGACCCGAAGCCCAAAGGTCCGAATGGTCAACAGATCCCAGCAAATTCTCAGAAATTCTCCTAGTTTCGAAGAGCCCTCTAATGTTCTCCATCCACAGATGACCTCATCGAGCGGACAGTCCACACGGGGATGATCCTGCCCGGACAAGATTGGCACACCATCAGCCACTCAGGCATCACAGCCAGCACCACATTCCGCCTGCGAGTGAGGTGCGACGAGCACTACTACAACACCACGTGTACTAAGCTGTGCAGGTAAGATTTAATTTCAGTTTGTGCCCCCCTCCCCCTTTCCGAAGCAGGAGTTCATCTGCCAGAGAAGCAAGGAAAAACAGTCTGCATACACATGAGTCAGATCTGTAAAACAGATGTGCACGCAACACTAAGGTTCTGGAAGATGACTAGAGCTCAGAAGTGGACGAACAACCAGAACTGTCCACCAGAGTTAACAGCCGGTGAACGCGAAGGAAATGAAGATTTAAATTGTATACGCTGTGAAAGTGTAATTATATATGCCAGTGATTCTCAACCTTTCTACACCCTCGGGATCACACCAAAAACAAGAGAAATAGTTTTGCCGACCACCTGACAGCAAACCAAAGACAGAAACTGTCTTATCCGTGGGGTTACATAACCGTCGGGAGCCCTAAAGTACCTGTTTTAGGCAGTTTGGCCGAGTTTCCCGGATTTAGTACTTGTTTTATTCTCACCCCGGAGGTGTTAATCCACAGACTGCAATCGTGAGGTGAAAACCCACCCAGCAATCCTGTAAGTGAAAAAACCACTCTGCACTCTTGGAAGTGAAAAAACATTCAGCACTCCTAGAAGTGAAAAACCACTCAGCAATCCTGGAAGTAAAAAAAAACCACCCAGCAATGCTAGAAATGAAAAAAACACCAACATTCCTGAAAGTGAAAAAAACCACCCTGCAATCCTGGAAGTAAAAAAAACCACCCTGTAATCCTGGAAGTGAAAAAACCCTGCAATCCTGGAAGTGAAAAAACCTGCAATCCTGGAAGTGAAAAAAAACCTGCAATCCTAGAAGTGAAAAAACCTGTAATCCTAGAAGTGAAAAAACTTGTAATCCTCGAAGTAAAAAAAAAAACACCCTGCAATCCTGGAAGCGAAAAAACCTGCAATCCTGAAAGTGAAAAAAAAAAAATCTGTAATCCTGGAAGTGAAAACCGCCGTGCAATCCTGGAAGTGGAAAAAAACCATTCTGCAATCGTAGAAGTAAAAAAAAAACCACCCTGCAATCATGGAAGTGAAAAAAAACACCCTGCAATCCTGGAAGGGAAAACCACCCTGCAATCCTGGAAGTGAAAAGAATCCTGCAATCCTGGAAGTGAAAAAAAAATCCTGCAAGCCTGGAAGTTAAAAAGCCATCCTGATATCCTGGATGTGATAAAAAATCCTGCAATCCTGGAAGTTAAAACACCACCCTGCCATCTGGATGTGGAAAAAAAAAATCACCCTGCATTCTTGGAAGTGGAAAAAAAAACTACTCTGAAATCCCGGAGGTGGAAACCACACTGCAATCCTGCAAGTAAAAAAAAAAATCCCTGCATTCCTGAAAGTGGAAAAAAAAAAAAAACCAGCAATCCTGGAAGTGAAAAAACACCTAGTAATCCTAAAGTAAACACAAAAACCACCCTGCAATCCTGGAAGTTGAAAAACAACCCTGCAATCCTGGAAAAAAAAATATCCTGCAATCACATCACGGAAAGGAAAAAGCCTGCAATCATGGAAGTGAAAAAAACAATACCCTGCACTCCTGGAAGTGAAAACAAAAACCACTCTGCAATTCTGGAAGTTGAAAAACCACCCTGCAATCCTAAAAGTGAAAAACCACCTTGCAATCCTGGAAGTAAAAATAAATCCTGCAATCCTGGAAGTGAAAAACCACCTAGCAATCCTGGAAGTGAAAACAAAAACCACCCTGGAATCCTGGAAGTTGAAAAACCACACTGGAATCCTGGAAGTGGAAAAAAACCACCCTGCAATCCTAAAAGTGAAAAACCACCTTGCAATCCTAGAAGTAAAAATAAATCCTGCAATCCTGGAAGTGAAAAATCACCTAGCAATCCTGGAAGTGAAAACAAAAACCACCCTGGAATCCTGGAAGTTGAAAAACCACACTGGAATCCTGGAAGTGGAAAAAACCACCCTGCAATCCTAAAAGTGAAAAACCACCTTGCAATCCTGGAAGTAAAAATAAATCCTGCAATCCTGGAAGTGAAAAACCACCTAGCAATCCTGGAAGTGAAAACAAAAACCACCCTGCAATCCTGGAAGTTGAAAAACCACACTGCAATCATGGAAGTGGAAAAAAGCCACCCTGCAATCCTAGAAGTTAAAAAAAAATTCCCCCTTAATCATGGAAGTAAAAATAAACAAATCACCCACCCCAACCAGATACATTATTAGGCAATTTTGACAGCCCACTTGCACTTTTACACGGCCCACCAGTTTAAGATCACGGATATAGACTAGATGCAATGATTAACTAAGTATAAATTACATGTGGTAGAATACGTAAGCATTTGTAATCTTATCTGTTAAATAACAAAAACCGCTGACATCCTACAAGATCTAAACATCGAGGAGAATTGGCTCATAAACAGCACCCTGTCTCATACTGAGACATATGCATATTTTGGTCAATTTGTAAACATCATGATGGCTTGAAGACATCTGTATGTGGCTAGTAATCCCACCAACATTATGACAAGTCTTCCACAATTTGAGCCTGGGATCTCATGATGGTTGTTGGCGTCACGTGTATTTAGTGTAGGACTTTAACCATGACCTGCAGGTGGACTAGGAGCGAAGCTCCACAGACGGACACGTAGAGCACTGATCTTCGATCTGCTGCTTTCGTAGACCTTTGTTACAAACGTATTGGTGTTACCTTTCCTTTGTAGTAAACAAGACAGGCCGAGGGGGGATTATGTTGCATGGACAGCACATAGTCTCTTCAATAATACTCAGGCTTTGTGCTATGGGAAGAGTCACCACCGGTTTGATTCCCATGCCTCCTAATAACACAACGTAACACTGTCGTCTGGAAACGCCGAAAGGTGTCACATACAATCACAACTACAGGTTGTTTGTAAAGTCTCCCTACACCTGTATGCAGAACAAATCTGAAAAACTAAGTAAATGACGTCATTAGAAAAATGTCATTAAATTAGTTACAGTAATTACTGCTTTTTTTTTTTTTAAACTAGAAAGTATCAATAAATTATAACAGATATTGGAAATTTCCACCACGGGCTTGAAAACATGTCTGTGTATTTTCCTTAAGTACTTGCTCGGACTTTCCAGGATTCTGTTTTGAATACAAAGAAATTTTTCTTTGCTATTCTTTGTTTAATGAAAAGAATTATTCCAGCAGACGAAAGCCAATCACTGCATACTGCTTCTCGATAAGCTGTGGAGCACATATTCTGGAAAGGTCATGTACCTCCTTTCCTCAAATATATTTGTTCTGCATACAGAGTGTAGTGAGATTTTACAAACACCTTTTTTTAAAAATAGTGTGAAGCAAAGGAATTATATCATATTTCTGCTCTTGATGCCCTTTCATGTGCAGACCCAGGGACGACAGTTTCGGCCACTTCACTTGTGACTCGCAGGGAGATAAGATGTGCCTGCATGGCTGGATGGGGCGAGAGTGCGATGTGGGTCAGTTCAACGTTTTGCAGCTATTACTCTTAATACATATTTTTTCGTTTAAATTATGTACACGACAAGTAAAAAGTAAAGTAAAGGACCCTTTTCCGCGCCTTTATAAATATAGAACATATAGGGCTAGACCTATATTTTTATAGACCAGTCATCACAAAATGGGTGGTGTGGTCAGCATGACGCCGGCCGCCTACACTTCCCGGGACTTCATCCGGTACCCATTCAAGGCTGGGTCGACCTGGCAGCCAAGGTCGTTTTTGAAAAAAGTCTGGCTCTACTAGCCGCTCCGCCACGGCGACTCCCACACAACAAGTTACATAAATATTTACCGACCTATCTCAATGCCTACTGTGTGAACCTGCTTACCTACCTCCATGGCAGAAAAAGGCGATAGTGCGATCAAGGACAGTTCTAAATTTTACGCTTTTGATGTTGATGTATTCTTCAATCATGTCTCAGCAAGTTACAAGACAGTAAGTAAGTCAAGTAAACGACCATTTCCCACGCTTTCAGGCACAGAGGTCTAAGGAGGGACCTGCAACTAACACGCGAGGCAGAACATCTGACGATCTGACCTGAACGCAAAGAAGAACAAAAGATATATAGAGCTAGACCTTTTCTTATAGATCAATCGGCACTCGGTCGGTGATATCATCAACATCCCGTCGGCCGCCTTTACTTCCCAGGATTTTACCATGTATCCATTTAATACCAGGTCGACCTAGCAACCAAGGTAATTTTTGAACCCACGACCTTCCGATCCGAAGGCCAGAGTCTAACCTCCACACAAAGACAGTTGCCTTTTTGTAGCTCATTATGAGTGCGACTTTCTGCAAAGGACCTGCTACACGATGATGATGATGATAAGTTCTATTGCACAGGGTCTGGCTCTTTCGCCAAACTCAGAAACAGGACAAAGCCCAACCGGCAATAGCCAACAATGTGCAGTTCCCGCATTTGGCCTAGATTACCGACGTAACATCCTTCTGGAAGTCCGGCGGCCAAACCGGCGTTTTAGGGATCGACCCTTTAAAAATTATGACTACTTTACTAATTTGGCCATATGCCAGTCTTCCTGCCTACTTGCTTTACTTCTCTGTCTGCCTACTTACTTGCTGCTTGCGGGGTTGGGTTTGTAGAGTTTGCGATATGGATTGGTTTTACATTACGGCTGTCGCTTGTTTAAATTTACGATTCCTATGTAGCTGAACCACTGGCAACTTACCCATCCAATTTTCTACCCGCTTGTGTACCTATACCTTGTCATCCTTTTTTGGGATGCAATTTTTCGTTATTTGAAGCCCTAACTCTGGCTTTTGCCAGGGACCGCAATATAGCCTGGCCAAAAATATGGTCTAATGGCTGAACGCGGTTTCTGGGACCTCTACACGGGTGATCCTCATTCACATGGTGGCTCTTTGTGTCATCGGGTGTTTATCGCTTGTGTGATGTCCTTGTGGGGTAAAAGAAGATAGACAGAAGGTGTACCTAAGTACCACTCGTCTTACTGGTTGAAGAAAGTATCTATCTATCTATCTATCTATCTATCTATCTATCTATCTATCTATCTATCTATCTATCTATCTATCTATCTATCTATCTATCTATCTATCTATCTATCTATCTATCTATCTATCTATCTATCTATCTATCTATCTATCTATCTATCTATCTATCTATCTATCTATCTATCTATCTATCTATCTATCTATCTAATCTATCTATCTATCTATCTATCTATCTATCTATCTATCTATCTATCTATCTATCTATCTATCTATCTATCTATCTATCTATCTATCTATCTATCTATCTATCTATCTATCTATCTATCTATCTATCTATCTATCTATCTATCTATCTATCTATCTATCTATCTATCTATCTATCTCCTCTCTCTCTCTCTCTCTCTCTCTCTCTCTCTCTCTCTCTCTCTCTCTCTCTCTCTCTCTCTCTCTCTCTCTCTCTCTCTCTCTCTCTCTCTCTCTATCTATCTATCTATCTATCTATCTATCTATCTATCTATCTATCTATCTATCTATCTATCTATCTATCTATCTATCTATCTATCTATCTATCTATCTATCTATCTATCTATCTATCTATCTATCTATCTATCTATCTATCTATCTATCTATCTATCTATCTATCTATCTATCTATCTATCTATCTATCTATCTATCTATCTATCTATCTATCTATCTATCTATCTATCTATCTATCTATCTATCTATCTATCTATCTATCTATCTATCTATCTATCTATCTATCTATCTATCTATCTATCTATCTATCTATCTATCTATCTATCTATCTATCTATCTATCTATCTATCTATCTATCTATCTATCTATCTATCTATCTATCTATCTATCTATCTATCTATCTATCTATCTATCTATCTATCTATCTATCTATCTATCTATCTATCTATCTATCTATCTATCTATCTATCTATCTATCTATCTATCTATCTATCTATCTATCTATCTATCTATCTATCTATCTATCTATCTATCTATCTATCTATCTATCTATCTATCTATCTATCTATCTATCTATCTATCTATCTATCTATCTATCTATCTATCTATCTATCTATCTATCTATCTATCTATCTATCTATCTATCTATCTATCTATCTATCTATCTATCTATCTATCTATCTATCTATCTATCTATCTATCTATCTATCTATCTATCTATCTATCTATCTATCTATCTATCTATCTATCTATCTATCTATCTATCTATCTATCTATCTATCTATCTATCTATCTATCTATCTATCTATCTATCTATCTATCTATCTATCTATCTATCTATATCTATCTATCTATCTATCTATCTATCTATCTATCTATCTATCTTCTATCTATCTATCTATCTATCTATCTATCTATCTATCTATCTATCTATCTATCTATCTATCTATCTATCTATCTATCTATCTATCTATCTATCTATCTATCTATCTATCTATCTATCTATCTATCTATCTATCTATCTATCTATCTATCTATCTATCTATCTATCTATCTATCTATCTATCTATCTATCTATCTATCTATCTATCTATCTATCTATCTATCTATCTATCTATCTATCTATCTATCTATCTATCTATCTATCTATCTATCTATCTATCTATCTATCTATCTATCTATCTATCTATCTATCTATCTATCTATCTATCTATCTATCTATCTATCTATCTATTGATCGATTGATCGATCGATTGATCTCTCTCTCTCTCTCTCTCTCTCTCTCTCTCTCTTTGTCTATCTGTCTGTCTGTCTGTCTGTCTGTCGAAAGCGACAGTGGCAGAATTAAACAACTGATTAAGAACTATAAAGACAAAAGATAAAGACAGATTGAAAGAACCCAAGAAATAGTAAGAACAAAGAAAAGAGCAGAGAAGAAAAAACACATACAACTGACCCAAAAAAAAAAAAAAAAAGAAAACAATGTAAGAAAGAAAAAAAAAAAAAAGAAACTAACAAACCAAGAAATAATAGACAAATATGTTTAATTACAACTACTCAATCTCCATCTGTAATGCTAACACTTAATCTATTTGTGTGAAATCAAATCTGGCGTGTGATTTGTGTAGCTTTATCAATTGATCAACTAGTCCCATCTCACGCAAGGCAACTGTCATTGGAAAAAAGATAAAAACCTGATATGTCTTTGCAGGTAAACCCAGAGATGAATGGTCAACACGATAATACCTGGGGAAAGCTGTTGTTACTTCCTAGCTAATGGGCTGCATCCATCACGTGCGTCCCTGGCAACCGACGACACAGTTGCTACATCACTGACTACTTCCGGGGTTTTAGATTAGAGGTTAAGATTAGAATTCACTTTACCCGATTTCTCATTACGAGCGGTGTCGAGTTCAACAAATTGCATTGTTGTATGAGCGAGCGTTTGCTCGCGGGTGTATCACCTATTGTTCTAGCGGCTGATGTTTATCGGTTAACCTAATGTGTTGCTGTCTTTCTCAACAGCCATATGTCGACAAGGCTGTCACGCAATCTATGGAGGATGCAACAAGCCAGGAGAATGCAAGTATGAATTAGTGTCTTGTTTCATTGTTCCCATTTATCTGTGTTTTTTTAGGTCACCAGGCAGAGACGAAACCGGATTTAAGCATTATTGGGAGTTTGTGCGTAGGTAATTGTACCCCACCAGGACATCACACAAGCGATAAACATCCGGTGACACAAAGTGCCACCATTCGGATGAGGATCACCGGCGGAGAGGTCCCAAAACACCCGTTCAGCCGTTAGACCACATTTCATGCCAGGCTATATTTAGGGCCCCGGCTAAAGCCAGTGTGGGGCTTCTAAAAAAACTAAACATTACATCCCACATTGGGATAACGTTATCATTTTATGGAGAGTAGTAGTAGTACATTTTACCCCACAAGGACGTCACACAAGCGATAAACACCAGATGACACAAAGTGGCACCATGTGGATGAGGATCACCCGTGGAGAAGTCCCAGGAACCGCGTTAAGCTATTGGACCATATTTTCCGACCCCTTCCTAGAGCCAATGTGACGCTTCACAGTAACAAAACAAATTGCATCCCACAAGGGGATGTATTGTAGTAAAAGGGGGGGGGGGGGGGGGGGGGGGGGGTCAAGATAAATCCCCAGGAAGGAATTCTGAGTTGGGTTTCACGGCACTTAGGACATGTCCATATGTGTACAAATTTATTCTTCAACTTGTATCGCAGTGCCCTGCGGTTAATGGTACCATGCCTATGCTTGGTAACTAGACTTCTCGTTCTTCCGTTGAGCATCTCGTGCCTGGTTGTGTCGATTTTTTATACCGCTTTTAGCGTTATATTAATATCCTACCCCAAACAGGGGAAATCCACAGGTCACGGGACAGTCTAATATTTTATGGGGTGGTAGACAGGCTGCACTCTCTCGTGGGATGTAGGTGGGTTAGGGTTAGGCCAGTTCTAGATGTTTTAGGGTCGTTAAAAGCATTAAAAAGCCGGGAAACCCAGTCTTATCACCCTCTGAAATGTAGGACTGTCCTGTGACATCATCAAGGGTAGGATATTTTAAAGCACCCGGCGTTTCGCATTCTCTTATGGACTCGAAACTCCCAAAAAGCTTCCGGTCATGTCACTAAGACCATTAACAGTGTTGAAGCAATTCATAGGACGGCCATCTTTAGCTTAGGCAGAACCAGCCAATCAGTAAGCAATTTCAAGACTCTCTCTCCCAGGAGGCTATCATTGAAAATTGAAGACTTCACAACATACAAAGCAACCGAGCCTGCCCTGGCACGGCTAACAATCATCTGCGACACGTAGCGGCATCAAGTAGATATTGACACAAGAAAGGAAACTGATACAACCCGACAAACCCCTTGGTCATTTATTACATTTTTAAGCTTTTAGTTATGCGTATGTAAATGCCGACACCATAATGTCACATCTTTTAAAAAACCCATTACTTCCGCTCGAAATTTTGTTCCGTTGATGCAGTAGAGGAAAAAGTTTAAGTAGTTATTTGTATACATTAGGAAAAACAGCAGGTCGTTTAGTGCAAATTCCACACGACCTGGGGTTGTCTTAAATGTAACCCAGAAACCAAATGCACAGATTGGGAAGTTACAGATGATAAATGTTGTACTTATCGTTACTAGCATCAGCGTTAGCGATGTTTCTTTGGCAGTCCTCGTTCTCATTTTCACTGATGTAATTTTCCATATGATGTTTGTCAGCTTACGGAGGCCATTTTTCACGCCTGCTTTTTTAGTACGAATTGCCAACTGGTTTTCTGCATTGATTTGTTGGTGGTCTTCCGCACCTGTATTAGTGGTGACTTCTGCATTGATCTGTTGGTGGTCTTCCGCACCTGTATTAGTGGTGACTTCTGTGTTTTGCATTCTCATGACTCGTTTCCTGCTTTCAATGACAGCATGAACAATAAAGAAGTTACACAGTATAAGGATAACACTCGGTAAAAAGGCAAACACCACAGCGTCAGTTACAAACAGCGGCAATGCCCCGTATTGGCTGTTGAAAGTAACACAATGAAGGATTTCCGTAACATTTAAATCAAGAGATACGACAACCATATCATTATACTGAAATGAACACAACAAGCTGAGTGGCCCGAAAAATACCAAGAGGCTGACGAAAATCACACCGGCAATGGAATTTGAATAAACACAAAATACTTTTAACCGATACGGCCAAAGAATTGAAATGACTCTCTCCACAGTGACAACAACCAGAACCCAACTGCTGGAGTAAAGCAGTAAGAAATGGACAAACATACTCACGGTACAAGCAGTATCGTTAGCTCTGAGGTTTATATTAAAAGCCCGCACGATAACATAGGGTAGAAAGCCGTTAAGAATGACTCCTAGATCGGAAACAGAAAGTATTCTTAAGTAAATGGACGTAGTGGTTCCGCGAAATGCCTTCCGACTGAACACAATAAACGACAGGGGGTTGCAGATGCATCCTGCCAGTAGAAGAAAGAAGCTGTAGTAACTGTAGAGTCCGTGAATGAAACTTTCAAAAGTGTGATCATTTCTCGAACGATCCAGCGTGGACATCTTGAATGGTTTATGTGACTATTTCGGTAAACAACATGGATCTTAATTATAAACATGTATACTTGTTTGCATCTTTGTAATATCGAGGTTGTACTGACATATCTTAAAATGTATCGAGCAATCGATGTCCACTTCTACAAAGAATTTATTCTTAATTTTCACAAAATATTAGTGAGAAGATTGACTTCATTGCACCGGGTTTTATCATACATTGTCCAGTCTCTCTCCACTGAACAGTTAGCTTTTTATTTTTATTTTCAATTCGTGATTTCTTTAACTCTGTTAAAAGCTATTGACTTCAAACCTGCCAGCTTCGGGTCCGTTAGCTTGTGCGATACAGTAGTGCTTCCGCGGTTCGCGTGCTGTTTTCTCTAGTGGAATACTAACAGCAGTCAGCGTCTATTGTGGACAAGAGTTCGTCAGAGAGTATGTTAAATGTGTAAGCGCTTCTGTAATCGACACTTCGTGATGTGTACCGGCACATTATGTTCTAGAAAACTTAAAACCCTAGTTATATTCACTCAATCTGCAACACATGTTAATGAATGACGCTCAACCCCACGAGGACCGCACAACGGGCAAGAACCCGGTGACACAAAGTGCCACCATTTTGATGAGAATCACCCGGGCGCAAGTCTCAGAAACCCCGGATTCGATCCCAGCTGCGGGTTATTTGGCAACAGACAGTCTTGCGTTGGTTTCGATAGTGGTATCGAGAGCCGATTGTGAGAAAGTAATGGCGAACTAATCGTAAAAATGTCAAGTGAAGTCAGAAACAACTAGAAAATGCTGGGGCTCATTCTACAACGCCTTGTACAGGATACGCAACTAACTTTTATGAACAGTAGGCCATTACGCTCGTGTCGTTGTTGAAATCACCGCAAGGTGGCCTGCTACAAAATCGTCGGCATCTGACTTTGAATCCTGGTATTTAGGCATTGTTAAACTACCTTTACAAACTCTAAACCACATTGGCGACAAAAAACCATATACTTTAATGACTTTGAAAACTGCACAGCTATATAAACTTCTTCTTCTTCTTCTTCGTCTTTGTGTTTACCGACTGTAAACTCCGGCTGAAAGTTCTGGTTTTTCATCCACTTCCGGACTTTTGTCTTGTTTCAGAACTTGAGTTTTGCGTAAAATATTTTGAACACTCAACGTTCCCGATAAAATGTCTCCTGTTAACCTAGAAAATATATGTGAAGATAAAGACAGTTTATAATTATTAACGCAGTAATATAGGCTGTAGCTGCTAAAGCCTGCCTTCTTTTAGTTATCTTTAAATGGGGTCAAAGTCTGTATTGATGACCATGTACAAGATAGTAATTACCTCAATACAGTTTTTTTTAGCGAACATACACGAAACGATAGACAAGCTACCTCTTTGACTTCTAATCCGGATTCGATTATTAATACGAGTTAAAAAATAACACAACACCTTTGAAAAATCGATACTGGTAATCACAGAAAGCGTTACAAATGTCATTTCCTGTTATGCAAACTCGATCGATCCTCCCTGCGACATGGCTTTCAATTTGTGCGTCTCGAGCGAATTAATGATCATCACAGAAGTTTTGGCCAACATCCGTACCTTTTAATTTCCAGAATCAAATATTATTTCCGCATAATCACACATTATAATTAACCCGCCCTCTACGGCAAGCTTGCTTGAGTAAACTTTGTTCATTTGAACAATCTGTAGTGAATTAATAGCTTACTTTTGCTGATTTTTCATAGAAAGAATCAAGTTAGTAATTTATAAAAGGTCACGGCGTCGCTGTTTCTTGTCAGGTGATACTGATTTCATACATGAAAGATCGTGTCTTCGGGACTATAAACTGTAATTACAGTGAGCTGTGATGTACAAAGGCAATTAGCCTATTTAAACCGTCTGGTTACATAATTGTGAATCCTTTTGTCAAGGCCTGCGCGCTGTTATTTCTTGGAAGGTTTTCAGGCTCTTGTCTTTATTCACTTTCATTATGATTAGACTGTAGCAGTGGTTTTAAACCTTTATTAGGAGCCGCCCTGTTTAATTAATATATAGAAAGGAAAATTTCCCCATACCCTCTCCACCCCCCCCCCCCCCCATTCCCACCAAGCATTTTCCAACTTTAAAAAATAATTAACAGTAGGAGAACTCCCCGGAAAAAAAAGAACAGTCGACATAGAAATTATAGAGAAACGTTTTGCTCAGAATTTGTACTTTATCTCTAATAAATGTCCATGTTATCTATCATATGAATTCGATTATTTTAACGATACCTCTATAAACTGCTCCCGGAAACAAACACGTCCTTGTCTTTTTCTTGTAAAATAGTTGTTTAAATTATTGTTGTTTATAATTAAAATGGGCGGAGAAAGGGGGGGGGGTGATATTGTAACACATTATCAAAAGTACAAATGCACTCAGTTCAGAATTGCTTGATGCCGCCTCTAAATTCCTTAGCGCCCCCTCC
>CAJHNH020001480.1:392115-454615 GCA_905116865.2 Candidula unifasciata
TGGCATAGGCGCTCATGCGTCTAGACAGATCACGATCCCTGGTTGCCTGGAACAGCTCTCTTGATGATATCCATCCATGCCTTGGTTTCAGCTCATCCAGCATCATCTCTCTTTGTCTGCCTCTACCCCTTTTCCCACAGATCTTTCCAGTTTTCACAATGTTTTCCAATGCCTTTCTCCTCATTACGTGGCCAAAGAAAAGTTTTTGTCTCTTTCTTATTGTTGTATATAGATTTACTTTCATTAGCTTCTTTCAAACAATCGTTGTCAGTTACTCTGGCTGTCCAAGGTATTTGTAACATTCGTCTCAGAAACGACATCTCTGTTGCTTCCAAATTCTTTTTAATTTGTTCACTGACATTTGACATTCCAAGATTCACTACCGTACGGCAGAACGGGTTCTATGTAACATTTAAGCACCCTCTTTCTGACATACCCACTGCTGGCAGCGTGGATTTTTATCCTGGTATGGGGCGTCGCAGGTCGACCCAGCCTAAAATTGGTACCAGGATGGATGTCCTGGGGAAGTAAAGACGGCCGGTGTCATGCAAACCACATTATCCAACTAGTGCCGATTGGTCTGTACAAGTATGGGATGTGCTCTTCCCATATGCCGGATGCGCCAAAGGCGTGAAAATGGATCTTTACTTTTACTTACTTTCTGACATTAAATAAGAGCAACTTATTGCATAAGATATTTTTCATATTCTGAAATGCTGCCTTCGCTTGACCTATTCTGCTTTTAATCTCTGTCACACATTTTCTATCCGATGATATGACTGTTTCCAGATATTTTAATTTATTGACTTGGTTAGGGGGACAATTCGCGTTTGCCGTCTGCAAACTCAAGCGAAAGGTCTTGAGTGTTCATCCACTTCTGAACTTTAGTCTAGTTCCAGGAAATGACATTTTTGTACCCATCCATTTTTTACAGACCTGGCATATCTGTATGCAGACTGTTAGTTGCTCACCTCTCAGGCAGATGTACTCCGACTTCGAAAGAAACGTTGATCGTGCCTAAGATGGCCAGACCTGGCTGGAAGCCGGTGTGTACGATCACCGCGAAGAAGTATAGATACGTTTTTACCAGTATCAGCCCTTGTGCTTGTCCACCATCAGATGTAGTTCGGCATCTGTGCATCCACGCCTTCACGTGGACACCAGATGGCAAAAGAAAACGGAAGACCAAGAGAGACCCCGAGTAGAACTATCATCAAGGAAGTCTCAACCATGAGCCTAATGAATATCCAAGACCTAAAACACCTGTCAAGGAACCGCCAGTCATGGAGAAATATGACCTCTGGCCTATTCGTCGCCCTAGACTCAAGTGGAAAGACTAACTAACTAACTAACTAACTAACTAACTAACTAACTAAACTAACTTACCTTTGCATCCTACATACTGCAACACTTGTCTTTTTATCCCGCCCACCTCTCCTTCTTCATTGTCCTCTTCCCTGTATCTTTATTGTCATCTTCATGTCCTCTTCATATCCTCTTCATTGTCATCTTCATTGTCCTTTTCATTGTCCTCTTCATTGTCATCTTCATTGTCATATTCATTGTCCTCTTCATTGTCCTCTTCGTTGTCATTTTCATTGTCATCTTCATTGTCATCTTCATTGTCATCTTCATTGTCATCTTCATTGTCATCTTTATTGTCATCTTCATTGTCCTCGTCATTTTCATCTTCATTGTCATCTTCATTGTCATCGTTATTGTCCTCTTTATTGTCATCTTTATTGTCATCTTTATTGTCCTCTTTATTGTCATCTTCATTGTCATCTTCATTGTCATCTTTATTGTCCTCTTTATTGTCATCTTTATTGTCATCTTCATTGTCCTCGTCATTGTCATCTTCTTTGGCATCTTTATTGTCCTCGTTATTGTCATCTTCATTGTCATTTTCATTGTCATCTTCATTTTCATCTTTATTGTCCTCTTCATTGTCATTTTCATTGTCATCTTCATTGTCATTTTTATTGTCATCTTCATCGTCATCTTTATTGTCCTTTTTATTGTCATCTTCATTGTCATCTTCATTGTCCTCGTCAAAGTCATCTTCATTGTCATCTTCATTGTCATCTTCATTGTCATCTTCATTGTCATCTTCATTGTCATCGTCATTGTCATCTTCATTGTCCTCCTTATTGTCATCTTCATAGCCATTTTCATTGTCATTTTCATTGTCATCTTCATTGTCATCTTCATCGTCATCTTTATTGTCATCTTCATTGTCATATTCATTGTCCTCTTTATTGTCATCTTCATTGCCATTTTCATTGTCATTTTCATTGTCATTTTCATTGTCCTCTTCGTTGTATATTCAATGTCATCTTCATCGACATCTTTATCTTCTTCTTCCTACCCGGCTCTAAAACTACTACTAGCATTCCTTTATTGTTCTCCTCATATTCCCCCTATTCCTTCTGCGTTATCTTTGTCTTGTTTTTTTTACCAAAATCCATGTTCTACTCATAATATCTCATATTTATCCTCATTTAGCGTGAGTAGTTCATTTCGTACACTTGCATGTGTTTATCTTCATTTGGGGGGGGGGTGGGAAAAAGGGGGGGGGGCATGTCCTCCTCTATCTCATCATTCTTCTTCTCCTCCTCCACCTCCCCTTCCTACTACCTTGATCATAATTATCGTCTTATTCTTCTTCCTGCTCCTTTTATCTTCTTCTTCTTCTTCTTCCTCTTATCTTCCTCCTCCTTTGTCTTATTAGTTATACAAATGACCTAGTGGTTTGACATTGCTGTTTCCTTTCTAACTCTAGATTTAAATTACTGCGGGAGACATCAACCGTGCAAAAACAAAGGACTGTGTCGGAACACAGCTCCAGACAGCTACGACTGCTCCTGCTCCATGGGGTTCTCTGGCAAAAACTGCGAGATAGGTTAGTCAAGTATAATTAACTTCTTCGTTTTCCTAATGTGCAGTCCACAAAACATGTCATTTATGAAATACAATGTGCGATTTATAGTAGAGGTAGTACATTTTGCCCAACTAGGACTTCACACAAGCGATAAACACCCGATGACACAAAGTGCCACCATGTGGGTGAGGATCACTGTGAAGAGGTCCTAGAAACCGCGTTTAGCCATTAGACCATATTTATGGTCGACCTATATTGCGGGCCCTGGCAAGAGCCAGGGTAGGGCTTAAAATAATGAAAAATTGCATCTCACAAGGAGATGATGGATATGCTTTATGATAGTTGGATTTATAGTCAGGTATCATCTCTTTATATGGGACATTTCCCCTTGTCGTTATGTTTATATTAGGTATTGTTATGAGATTACGAGAGATGTGCAGTCTTAACTTAGCAATGTGATTTATGTATTTCAGCCAAAAGGATTTTTTAAACGTTGTCTTAAATCTTTGATTTAATTCTCTAACAATTTATCTGACGAGATGCAGCCAAATATGTCAGGCAATGAATTGTGCTGTGTATTGCTTGTCATCACTGTCATCAATAATTACCATTTTTGCCGTTAAGCGTTGTGGGGAGGAACAGTTTGCGATCCATTGCATGATGCAATGTATTGTTCGTATCCACATTATTTAAATTTTACAACGGGGAAAACATTATTTTGAAGTTGTTAATGTCTTGATAGAAATTTATAATTATGTCATTTTTTATACATTTTAATATGCTGTATTTTCTTAAGAGAAGAGCCACATGGTGGTGTAGCGGGCAGAGCTCGCTTTCGACCCAACATACATGGGTTCGAGTCCACTACGAGTCTGGTTTTTTTTTCTTTCAAAAATCCATCAGCTCCCAGATCGACACAGCTTAAAAGTGTACCAGGTAAAATCCTGGGAAGTAAAGGCAGCCGGCGTGAAGCTGATCACATCATTCATTGATCTATAAAAAAAATAGTCTAACATCATATGCTCGATACGTCAGGGGTGTGAAAAGAGGCCTTTACTTTCCTTACTTACTTTACTAACCTAGAAGAAAGAAACGGCAAGGAAACCCTGAGGCAATATAAATATTTTTAGCAATACTGATCTATCAATTTCAAACATAGACACTGTCTTCAGAAGATATAAGGGATATATTCGCGGCAGAAACGGAATGTTGACGTACTATGTCAGGTGTAACGAGGAAAGATCGACTTAGGGACGATATCAGGAGAAGAGTCGGCACAGAACCAATACTGAATTTTATAGCCAGACAACGTCCGTCTCTCTAGCGTAGTTGGCTAAACCGGATTGCGCGGTGAGCGGGTGACGAACTCCTTGTGGTCCGGGTTCACTCCCGGGGGTGGGCAGAAAAGCCACATTTCTCCTAGATTTACGGTATTTAAAATGGAATCAAGGCCGAAAGGTTGCGATATCCATAATACCGAGCCTAAGGGTTAACATTAACAACTCATGGCTTCTGGATACTAAAACAAACAACATATCCTGACAACAAATCAAATAGTTTGGCCATGTAAGAAGATTGGCATCCGACAGGGCACCTCAGAGTGCAGTGTTATACAGATACACCGGTAGCAGGTCTAGAGGTCGACCACGCAGAACATAGACCGCATAAATATCATGACACTGCAAAGTTCTTTATACGAAGCTAACAAAAAAGCCCGTTCTAGAGATCTCTTCATGTGCTGACGGAGCGAGGCATTCCAGGAGTGGATAAAAGAAAAAGAAGATATAACTATTATAAAAGAGTCTAGGCGTCGTATTGAAGCTACTAAAAATTTCGATTTTATGGTTAGCTAGTGTGTCTTTCCATCCCTATGAATGTTATATAATAAACAGACATGCATTCATTGGCACTCGTAGAAAGAAGTAGAAAGATAGAAGGATACACTTGACAACAAAAAGCTCGAAAGTAATAGTTACCGTCATGGAATCGAACCTGTCACCTCCAAATGTTGCATATGCCTGGCTACGGAAATAAGTGTATTTAGATACATTACCAACTAGGCACTCCTAAAACATGGTGTCTTTGTTGGGCGTGTTTAGTGCACAGCTAGGGAATAGGAACAGAATACATCTAAAACTATTGAGTGTCGCTTCAACATATTTATCATACTGTGCTTTCTTAACATGAACACACATGTCCACTTCAGCCGAACACCCTTGTTTCTCGCATCCATGTCGTAATGGAGGGTCATGTGCAGACGTGGTCAACGGTTTCGTCTGCAACTGTCCGTCTGGCTGGACCGGTCACACTTGTGACACTGGTAAGTTTTTTTTTAAATCTATAATTAGGTGATAATGCTGAATAGTGACTGCAAAGAAAAGCTTGATTTTGTGTCTATACAGCTTTGGTGCAATTAACACTTCTTGGCCAACATGACTGGCACAAAGAAATCAGACCACAGTTATAACCAATACTGCTCGCAGTAGGTTGAACAAGGTAGATTTTTTGTTTGGTTTTTCATATATGGATGGATGGATTGCCAATCAGTAGTATGGGACCGAATTCTTAAATGATTCATTAAATTATTTAAGTTAAAAGACCAGTTTTTTCTTTAAAACACACACACACACACACACACACATGTATATATATATATATATATATATATATATATATATATATATATATATATATATATATATACACACATACATGTGTGTGTGTGTGTGTGTGTTAAAGAGAACGAGCAAGAGTGAGTGAGCAAATGAATGAGCAGAACAGTAGCTGTGTCACTGACTAAATATATAAATGTATGGAGGTGGGTGCATTTGGGAATGAGTGAGTAAGTAAATGAGTGAGTGAGTGAATGAGTGAGTGAGTAAGTAGGTGAGTGAGTATGTGGGTTGGTGGATGGGTGGGTTAATGAGTATGTGATTAAGTGAGTGAGTGAGTGAGTAAGTGGGTCGGTGGGTGGATGAGTGAGTGAGTGTGAGTGAGTGAGTGAGTGAGTGAGTGAGTGAGTGAGTGAGTGAGTGAGTGAGTGAGTGAGTGAGTGAGTGAGTGAGTGAGTGAGTGAGTGAGTGAGTGAGTGAGTGAGTGAGCGAGCGAGTGAGCGAGTGAGTGAGTGAGTAAGTGAGTGAAGAAGTGAGCAAGCGGGCGAGCGAGCGAGCAAGTGAGTGAGTGAGCGAGCAAGCGTGCAGCGGCCTTATGAAATGTGAATAGAAAAATGAGTAATTGACTGATAAATATTTTTTTTTAAAGCGAGTGAGTGAAAGTCAGTGAATAAGCTAATGCTTGAATACACTGAGCATTCATTGACTGAGTGAGTGAATGAGTGAGTGAGTAAGTAGGTGAGTGAGTATGTGGGTTGGTGGATGGGTGGGTTAATGAGTATGTGATTAAGTGAGTGAGTGAGTAAGTGGGTCGGTGGGTGGATGAATGAGTGAGTGGGGAGTGAGTGAGTGAGTGAGTGAGTGAGTGAGTGAGTGAGTGAGTGAGTGAGTGAGTGAGTGAGTGAGTGAGTGAGTGAGTGAGTGAGTGAGCGAGCGAGGGAGCGAGTGAGTGAGTGAGTAAGTGAGTGAGTAAGTGAGCAAGCGGGCGAGCGAGCGAGTGTGTGAGTGAGTGAGCGAGCGAGCGAGCAGCGGCCTTATGAAATGTGAATAAAAAAATGAGTAATTGACTGATAAACATTTTTTTAAAGCGATTGAGTGAAAGTCAGTGAATAAGCTAATGCGTGAATACACTGAGCATTCATTAAACAAGTTTTACTCAGTCAACTTTTCACGATCCTGTTATGAAAATATGACAATGAAAGCTCACGTGGCATTACTATGATGTTTTTAGATGAATATTATGCCCATAACACAAAGTAGTTGGACTAAGAATATGTGTTAGACCAAGAACAAGATAAAAAGGTAACGTCAAAGAAAGTCTACAGTTGTACATTGTGTCTGTGGTCGAGGTGGCTAAGATCAAGAATACCAGCAACAAGATGAAAATATAACATCAAAGAATCTCTACAATAGTACAAAGTGTCTGAGGTCGAAGTAGCTAGAAGAACAAGAACAAGATGAAAAGATAACATCAAAGAACCTCTGCACTAGCACAATGTGTCTGTGGTCGATGTAGTTATCAGAGCAAGAACATGTCCGGTATATCTCCCCTCACATCCCAAGCGTTAAAGAGAAAATGAAGAAGATGATGATAAGTCCTTCACTCATTGTGTCCTTTTGTTGTAATCAACAGACATCGATGAGTGCACGTCCAGTCCGTGTTTAAATGGAGGAAAATGCACTGACCAAGATAACGGGTATCGGTGTGAGTGTCCAGAGGAGTGGCAGGTAACTGTTGGCATTTGTTTGTTTTGTTTGTTATTCTGTCTTTTTTTTAATTTGTGTGTGTGTCTGTATGTATGAGTGGGTGGGTGTGTGTGTGTGTGTGTGTGCGCGCGCGCGTGTGTGTGCGTGAGCATGTGCGTGGGTGGGTGGGTGGGTGGGTTGAGTGGAGTTGGGGTAATAAACTAAATCACAGCACTTAGGACATCCCCATAAGCGCTCTGTCCCTATTTTTAACAGCTAGCGAAGCGTTTCAACTCGTATAATGCAAATACAGTCTGATTATGTCATTCTTCCCCCCCCCCCCCCCACCTGAATTCGAAACAATACTGTATCTATAAGTGCTTCCCGAAAAACTGGCCTAACCTTTAACTTTGCGCCAAGTTTAGTTAACCAATACAGACCGTCATTGGCCGATTACATTTGTGGAGTTACTGAAGGGGAGATTGGAGCACTTATGGATCTGTCCGGAGTGCTGTGAGCATAGTCCTCACTAATCGCTAATCCTCTAGTACTGCGGCTCAGCGAGAGCTCCCTTGGCCTTTCCCCACTGCACCAATCTCTTCAGACCGTGATAATCTCTTTATTGCTGCATTTTTAACTCTCTCCCAAAGGGTCCTCACATCTAGCTTGAAATGCATATGTTAAAATGTGTGGAGATAGAGTGTTTTACACACACAAACACTCACACACTTACACACACTTACACACACACCACACAGAGAGAGAGAGGGGGGAGGGGAAGAGTCACTATAGTAGTCACTATTCATTTGACACTAGCCCCAAGCCTAATCCCTCCGCCCCCCTCCTCCACCCCATAATTTGGTACAGTCCAGAGAAACTTCTAGGGATCATTAGGAATTACATATGAAATCTCGAAGCCGACGAGGTGTGGTCGTAAAAAAATAAAGTACCGTTTTTCGTTGTCTATGCTGTTGCTACATAACTTCCCTCGAACAACTGACTGACTGTTCATAATCCACTTTATACATTACTTTTTATCTTATTTATGCAGCTTTATCGGCGGGCTGAGTGGTCTCGAGGCATGGTATCCGCCTCGAGTGCTGGAGATCCTGGGGTTAATCCGCGGTAAAGGCTGGGACTTTTTTACGTGGTACAGGCGTAAAACAATCGCTTAGCAGTTGGAAATCGAAAAGAGTGGCCTAACGGCGCTGCTCCCGCAGCTTCGTGCTTTTCTTACTGCTTCGACCATAGACTCATGGTGGTGCTGTAGAGATGCTCTGTTGTAATCTTCCCATCTTGTTCTTGGTCTGCCTCTTGCTCTCTCTTTTGGTATATACCTTGTATGATAAAACATCAGGAATCATTCTATACAAGTGGGCAAACCATTTGATTTGTTTTCTTTGTATGCAATTTGGTTCTGTGCAGACCTGATCTCGTATAACTTTATTCTGGTCACTCCTACAGTCCTTCTCAGACACCTTATTTCCCTGGTTACTAATTTTCTGTTATGTTTTGTTGTGAGTGACCCCGTCTGGCACTGGTAGCATAGCGTGGGAATGAATATGTTTTGTATGAGATCGTTCTTTGTGCTGATTTGGATTGCCTTATGCTTTGAGAGGAGGGCAAGCTATGCCAATACCACATCTGCTTTATCATGAAGTAGCTCAATGCCCAGAGGGGCGGCAGCAGCAGCCAATCTAAAAACCAGCTCATTATCGCGCACACCGAAATATCATGGACAGACAATTCATGATATGCTCTGGTCTGAGTCTTAAAGTTGACAGTTTCAATTTTCCGAAGCTTGCTCTGTGAGTTTGTTAGCAATTACAAAGAAGAAGAAGCAGAAGAAGAAGGCAAAACAATGATCTACATTAGTGGGCTGCTGTCTGGCACTGGTAGCATAGGATGGGAATAAGCATGCTTTGTATGAATGACATGTTTCGTTCTGCTGATTGGGATTGCCCTATGCCGTAACAGGGCGGATCTGGATCTCAATATCGTAAAACAAAACAAAAAAAAAAACATTCTTGCCAATTTCAGCCAGCTCCTAGAATGAGCAGCGGCTTTATCTTGGCTTCGTTTATTTGCTGCGTATGGTTACGCTTGCTTCTTTCCAGTTTCTTTGTCAGGTGATACTGTCTTCTCTTTTGTATCTGTAGTGAGGAAGGGGATCGTAAACTGCCCTAACAAGGGCAGTTTGTTTGCCTGGGGCGGCTCTGGAACGGGTATGCGGCCAGCTGTACCCCTTTTTATCTGCCAAAGGAAAGTGCGAGCGGTGACCACAGCCGTTACCTGCTAGCCTCGCCAACTGCCCAAAGCTCATCATAACTAACCTTGCTGTATGTTACCAGGGTCCTCACTGTCAGCTGGACGCCGATGAGTGCCACGGAAGTCCTTGTGTCAACGCATTGGCCTGCCGTAATATTCGAGGCAGTTTCATCTGCGACTGTCAGCCTGGCTGGACCGGAAAGAGGTGTGATGTCAGTGAGTAGGACAATGATGTTGTTGTTGTTGTTGTTGTTGTTGTTGCCGTTCTTTTTTCAGGTTCTTTGGTTATTTTCACCCCTTTATGTCCGTCTATTGCCAAGTGGCCGGGACCTAGAGGTCCAGGCCATAAAGGCCCCCCCCCCCCATCTTTCAAACAGTTTGGAGAAGGGAGGTGGCTGAACCAACACCGGCGCTTTCTTTTTAGCTGACCACAAATGACATCACGGGACAGTCCAATATGTTAGAGGGTGGTAACAGCGGGTTTTCCGTGTTTTCTGTGCTTTAGCGAGTTTCTTCTCACGCGTTTATCTAACACTAAGCCTGAACAAAACTATGCGCTTAATCTACCACCCCTTGAAATACCACCCCTGTCCCGTGACCTGTGGATTTCTCCTGTTTGTGGTCGGCTAATGAGTTCCCCAACATCTCGCATTGTTTAAATTTGTAAGAAGGCTAGGCAGCCCCTTTTAACCGTGTACGGAAATTCTCCATAAATTATTTGTTTATACACTTTACATTTATAAATAATGTATAATTATACTTTTTAGCCCTGGATTTAGCACTTGAGTATTATTATCATCATCATCATCATCATCACCCCCTTACACTAGGATTAGGCCCCTTAAGCGCCCCCCCCACCCCCTCAATTTGTCCTATAAATATTTGGCGTGGGATTAAGGAGTGGGTGCAGATACCCCTCCTCCTCCCCCCCCCCCCCCCCTATGTATCGCTGCGGCAGCAAATTAGCCGACTGCCTTCACCACCAGAGTAACAAGCTTACGGTTGGTTCATCGGACAGTTGTCAGACTTTGACGTTTGGCAGATAGACACAGGCAACCATTTATCGGACACTATTATAATGAAGCCGGGTTTCTCTCAGACGTCTCCTCTGTATAGCTTGCTATTTTTGTTCTCTTGGAAACTGCGACAGTCCGTCTTCCACTGCCTGCCTCCGAATGAGTCGGTCTGTAGCTGATCTCTGCCAAAAGTCTGTGTCAGTGTTGTCATTCTTCAGGTCGTGTTTCTATTATATGTTCTTAAAGCGTAGCCTTGGCCTTCGTGCAGATCTTTTCTGTTTCTAGATCATCATACATTATTATAATTTGTTTAGATAGACACTCAGCCTATTACAGTTAAATGCAGCCAACTGCCAATTGCTGCCTCTATTTTACCACTTCTGCGGAGTAGGCTGGGTGATCTTTGAGCCTGAGATTTACGACCGCATGGCTAGTGCTGTCGCCACGACTGTGCAGGTGAGGTTTTTATTTTCCCGCGACAGAAAAAATCCCCAGCCTTACCGAGGATTCGAACGTGGGTCTCCCGCTTAAGAGTCCAGCGTTCTAACCTTTCAGCCATCCGCTCCTCGTCAAATACAGCAAGTTTATTAAATCAGCTATCATTCTGTGATAGAGGAGGTGTTATGGTTACTTTTTATTTAGTGCACATGGGCGGCCCCGCAACGCCCTTATACAGGATTTTAAGTTCATCTGCTATCTGTCCAGAAAGCAATGGCAAACTACTGGGCGTAAATTTGCCTAGAAAAACCACACACCAGCCAGGGGCTGTTGGGGTTGGTTCTGCAACATCCTGTAAAGGATACGCAACTAACCTAACCTGCTATCTGACTGTCTTTTAGGAGCATTGAACAACGTATTCTAGAGGGATTCAAATGAAACACTACAGTGTCATCACATTACAATAACCATATTATTGTCTCGTAACCTTTGAAAATAGTTGTTAAGGAGTCAAGAGTGTTAAGCCAGTGACGACAGTTTAAAGATGACCGCCCCATTTTTAACATGCACCAAAGAGGGAGGCGGAGTTCTGTTATCTTTTTTGTTTTTATCAGAATGGTGTGAAACGAAGGTCCAGTAATACAAAGATCAGACAATGATTCCAACTCCAAACAGAAAAATTTCAGACAGTAAATATAATGTAATTTTGGCATGCACGCATTGGCAGGCGTTCAAAAGCTTGAATAAAACATGGCACTAAGCTGTACAGTTTTAAAATCAAGTTACAAATTTTCAGTTCTAATGTTATTTCAGTTTTAATAAATGATATTGAAAGCTGGTGAACCCCTAAAAATGTGGAACTAAAGTTAAATTCTTTTCAGAAACAAACACATTAGGCAAATTTTGAATACAAAATTTGATGAATTCGAAAGGGGTGAAGAAATAAGAGAAATGTCCGGGCAACTACTGTTAACAACTTTTGTTTGACAAACAAGATTTCGCAGTGTGAACGCATCCTGGGAAGAAACGAGAAGAGAATCGCCAAGCAGGAACCGAAATGGGAAATAAATAGATTGAGAATGATAGGAAGTCCAGAGAAACCCTAAAACGAACGTTGATAAGAGAAGCCAAAGGTGTTCAACTTCTTCTTCTTCTTCGTGTTCACCAGCTGTACACTCTGGCGGAAAGTTCTGGTTGCTCGTCCACTACTGAACTGCAGTCCTGCTCCAGAACCTGAGTGTTGCGTGTGCATCAGTTTTACAGATCTCATTATCTTGAATACAGACTGTTGGTTCCTTGCCTCTCCGGCAGTTGCACTCCGACTTCAAAGGAAGCTCCCCAATTAGTCGACTCTTACGACATGCTTTTATGGAGGCAGTGGGTCTATTCTTGTTTTCCCCACAATGGGGCCCCGGAACCCACACGGAGGGTGGGGGGGGGGGGGGGTGTTCAACTGAATTCCATCAGTGAAGTTAAAAGGATTGCACGGGGTAGAAAAGAATGCAGGAATATACTTTGAGCCCTATGTGACATACAGTGGAACAACGTGATAGTGATGATGATGATGATTAAATTGTACAAGGAAAGGAAGTGAATCAGGCAAGTGTATATTGCCAGTTTGATCACCGTCTTTTCCCTCCTCAGATATCGACGACTGTCAAGGTGTGGTATGTGCGAATGATGCTGTCTGCGTTGTAAGTCAAGAGTTTGTCTTTCTTTCTGTTAAGTTTTTACTATTTTAGTTAGTTTGTTTGTACATAATGCTATTATGCTTTTGTTGCTTCTTCAAATATTACATGTCAATACTGCTGTTACTTGTCAAATAACACCACTTCTGCTTCAAATGCAGCCTCTACTATCACAACAACAACAACAACAACAACAACTACTACTACTACTACTACTACTACTACTACTACTACTACTACTACTACTACTACTACTACTACTACTACTACTACTACTACTACTACTACTACTACTACTACCGCTGCTTCTGTTGTTGCTGCTACTACTACTGCTGTTACTACTGTTGTTGATGCTGCTGCTGCTACTTCTACTACTACTACTACTACTACTTCAGAATCCCAGTTATAACTCTGAAGGTTGACCAAGATATTTTTTGTGTGAAAATTGCTACCACTACATGTATGAAGTATATCTGTTGCATTATTATATTTAATTATAATTTTTGAAGTATATCTGTTGCATTATTATATTTAATTACAATTTTTCCCCTTCCTGTTTCGCCGATTTGAGTGTCCAATAAGAGATACGGTTCTAAGAGTTCTACTATAATGACTATTTAATTTGTACTATTTATTAATCTTGGGTTTTTTCCCTTTGGTTATGTATTGCTTTTCAGCTCTGTGGCTAAGTCGATGCGAACGCTTCGTAATACCGGAATGCCGGGTTTGATCCCAGCTGCGGGCCATGCGTCTTGCATTGGTTTCGACAGTGGTATCAAGAAAGCCGACCGTCCAGGAAGCAATGGCAAACTACTGGACGTAAATTTGCCTAGAAAAACCGCACAACAGCTAGGGGCTGTTGGAGTTGGTTCTGCAACGTCCTGTAAAGGATACGCAACTAACCTATGTATTGCTTGGGTTTTAGGGTCAGGTTAACTTAGGTTTTGATACAAATTCCATTGGTAGCTCTGAGTATAACCACAATACATGCTGCCCCCAGGAAAAATACAACGATCCAGCTCTAGAAACGCGCAGAGAATAACAGCCCAGGACCAGAGAAAAGAATGCAGAACAATCCAATGGAAATTACAGCCACTGAAAAATAAGACAGTTGCTCGTCGCCATCGTGAAAACTGAAGTCCGAGCAAGTCATTTGATTTGCTGTCTTAACTTTAAACAGAATAGAACTTCAGTCTTAACAGTGCTCTTGACAGAGCTCATCAACGAACATTATATCTCCCCCCGACACTTCGATGAGGTACAAGGTGGAAGAGAAGAAGAAGAAGAAGAAGAAGAAGAAGAAGAAGAAGAAGAAGAAGAAGAAGAAGAAGAAGAAGAAGAAGAAGAAGAAGAAGAAGAAGAAGAAGAAGAAGAAGAAGAAGAAGAAGAAGAAGAAGAAGAAGAACTTTAAAATTGGTTCTGTGCCGAACTTATTACTGATTTGTATCTTTCTGGTAACTTGTGCACCCATTCTCGTAACGAATCATTTCCGAGAGGTGTCGTATATACAAGTTTGTGTGTATACATACACATATTTAAGGATCACTTACAACGCTTTGAGGTGTTTTGGGTAGAGTGTGCGAGATCTATATTGTGTAGACCAGTCAGCACTCAGTGGGTAATGTGGTCATCATCACGCCGACTGCCTTTACTTCCTAGGAATTTACATGGTACTCACTTAAGGCTGGGTCGATCTTGGAGCCAAGGTCATGTCTGAGAAATGTCCGGCTCAGTTCGGATTTGAATCCACGACTTTCGTATCTGAAAGCGAATGTTTAGTCGCTACATTAGAGAGGTTTCCATTAATAATTATAACTTGCCGTCCTTTTTACGGTTTCTGGGACCTCTCCACGGTGATCCTCATCCACATGGTAGCACTTTGTGTCATCAGGTGTTTATCGCTTGTGTGATGTCCTGGTGGGGTAGAAAGTCAGTCAGTCAGTTTCCATTACATTTCTGCTTACAATCCTTTCAGGACCTTGTCGGGGACTTCTACTGCGCCTGCTTGCCTGGATATAGAGGGCGGTTTTGTCTGGTGGAGATAGACGAGTGTGCCAGCCAACCTTGCCAGAATGGAGCTGTGTGTCACGACAAGGTGGCCTCCTTCCAGTGCGAGTGTCCTATTGGATATACCGGGCTCTACTGCCAGGTAAGTAGATCACAACCGTTTGTTGTCCCCGTGTGGGTTCCGGCCGGGGCCCATATGGGTAGATAGGGGTGGGAATAGGTTCACTGCTCTCTGTGTACTATGAAGTCGGAGTGCATCTGCCTGAGAGGCAAGGAACTATATACGGTCCTATTCACGTTTTTCAGTCCATCTACACAGTTTCTCAGTCTGGTTTAGGTAAGAGAATGTCACGTTGTACTTTTTCTTGAAAAGAGTCTATCGTCGGACCTAGGCTCACGCTGTGGTAGGGGGTTAGGGTTAGAGCCAGTTCTAGATTTTCTGGGGCTGTTTAAAGCTGTGTCGTCGTGTGGTATAGAACACACGACATTGGAAGCAAGACAACGTGACACGCCTCTGACCTAGAACAGTCTGAGAAAGCATTAATGAAAGGTCAGCCAGTGTGTAGATGGGCCGTAAAACGTGAATAAGACTCCATATACAATAATAATTTTTTTTAAATCTGTAACAAAAACGCAAAATTCAAGTTCTGGAACAAGACCAAAGCCCAGAGGTGGACGAACAACCGAAAACTTTTCGCCAGAGTGCACAGCCGGAGAACGCCTAGGAGAAGAAAGTAGTCTGTGTAATGTGGTGGCCACAAGCAATCTGTGGTTTAGAAGGTGTATAAAGACTAGATCTGATCGAACCAGTTGATAATAGTTTCTACCTTTCTCCCTTTCCGTCTCCTTTTCACGTTCTTCTTCTTCTTCCTCCGTCTAGTTAACGTCTCCCTCCAACTTCTTCGTCTCCTCTTCCTGCTCCTTCTCTTCCTCATCCTTCTTCTTCTTCTTCTCCTCCTCCTCCTCCTTCTTCTTCTTCTTCTTCTTCGGCATCTCCTTTTAATTCTACATTCACTTGACCTTCCTTATTTTTCTTCTTCTCTTATTCATCATCATCATTCTCTTTCTTAGACCAAACCATACCCTGAGTAATTTGCTTACTAAAGAGAAGAAAAAAGAGGTATAGAGATTGTGTGCCGATCTTTTAGAATTCAAAGTTTTCTCTATGTCCTGTTGCTAACCTGTCTGTCTATCTATCTCTTTCTTTTTCACTCTCTGACTTGCATATATATGTGTGTGTTTCTCCTTGTCACTCCTTCCTTGCAGTTCTCCCACTGTCTTGATATACTCCAGTTCTCCCACTGTCATGATATACTCCAGTTCTCCCACTGTCATGATATACTCCAGTTCTCCCACTGTCATGATTTACTCGAGTTCTCCCACTGTCATGTTGTTCTCCTACTGTCATGATATACTCCAGTTCTCCCACTGTCATGTTATACTCCAGTTCTCCCACTGTCATGATACACTCCAGTTCTCCCACTGTCATGATACACTCCAGTTCTCCCACTGTCATGTTATACTCCAGTTCTCCCACTGTCATGTTATACTCCAGTTCTCCCACTGTCATGTTATACTCCAGTTCTCCCACTGTCATGTTATACTCCAGTTCTCCCACTGTCATGATACACTCCAGTTCTCCCACTTTCATATCCAAAGAATTTAGAGACATTTTTTCTATTGATGATAAATATAATAATGATGATTTACATGACCGGTTTATTCCAGACAGATGCAGATCCGTGCAGCCCAAACCCGTGCAAACACGAATCCGCCTGCTTTAACATTCAAGGCGACTTCTATTGTCACTGCAATGAGGGTTGGGAGGGGAAAGATTGCTCACAGCCAAGACACCATTGTGACTGGAACTCTTGTGAAGGTATGGCCATATTCTCCTTCTCCTCCTCCTCCCCCTCCTCATCTTCTTAGCCTGAAAGTCGCCCCCATGTGGAATGCAATTTTTTTTTGTTATTTGAAGCCTCATCCTGGCATCTGCCGGGGGTGCTGAATATAGCCGGGCCATAAATAGCCTAGCCATAGATATGGCCTAAAAGGCTGAGAGGAGTTTCTGGGACCTCCACGGGTGATCCTCATCCGCATGGTGGCACTTTGTGTCACCGGGTGTTTATCGTTTGTGTGATGTCCTGGTGGGATACAACTACTTACCTACCTACCTACCTACCTACCTACCTACCTACCTACCTACCCACCTACCTACCTACCTACCTACCTACCTACCTACCCCATCTTCCTCTTCCTCTTTTTCCTTTTGCTTCGTCTTCTTCTGTCTTCTACCAACCAGTAGAACTTGAGCCCACAGTATTTTTTGAATCTGAAAAAATAAATGTGCACAATGAATTCAGCAAATCAACTACTAATTAAAATCGATAACAAAGAAGTCGAATATCTCGCATTTTGAGGGTTTTTTTAAATTCTCAGTAGCAAGCAACAATGGCAACTGCAAAAACAGAAGTCAGAAGAGGGCTTTCTTTAGCAATGTAGTGACTAAACAGCATGAGAAACTTAATAACTTCCAAAGTGGCAACATCTATACACCCACTGTTAAACTTAATGTGTAGCATGTTAAAATAACAAGCCAGATTTGTTTAGTTCACTCAGGTCCAATGAAATAGATATTGATATTTGCTACTTGTTATCCTTATGTGAATACTGAGTTATACTTGACATGGGTATACGGAGTTACAACTGACACGTGAATACTCAGTTACACTTCACATGTCTTCTATCTCCGTCTCGAAGTCGGCATAAATGTGCTTCACCATGCTTTTACTCCCATGTCGTGCAATCATGTTAGTGACAGAGATTCGTCATTATCCACTAACCTGGTCTGTCAGTGTTAATAATAACTGCTCTTTCCATGCTTCTTCCCGGAAGCATTGGTGCATAGCTTGCCAGTTGGTCTGCTCGTTCATTAACTTTCATGGTAGCATGGCGCGGCCTACAGATCCAGTGGAGGGAGGTTAAGTGCAATTTCCAACGAATTTCTACCCATGCAGAGAGTGTACTACCTGTTGCGATTTTCTGAAGCATGTTCTTGGAGACCGTTATGATTACAATATGTGTGACTGCTTGTTGTACAGCCTATGATGCTAGTGCTCTGCTCATGCTTGACGTAATTTATAAATCAAAGTTATAGATCATAAACCCAGAACACCAATAGTATTTTTTTCTGCTTTCGTCCTTTCCATACACAAAAGATGGTTGCAACGTTATATTGTAGTTTACAGCTTGGCTGTGAAAACTATATTTCCACCCAATGCATCTGATTTCAACAAAACTTTAATTTGTCACCTTTTACGACATGCTTGTCAAGGACCAGTGGGTCTGTTATCCCTCTAATTTGGGTCGCCAGAACCTACACGAGGAATCACTCTTGCGATAAGGGTTCGTTACTTTCCGCGCTTTCCGAGTTAAATTAACATTTTATGATATTCTCCCCTTTCCAGTGATTGACAGCTGCATTGTTTCCTTATTTTCTACTCTGTCCACTGGCGTAGTTCAGTGCTGGCGCAAACGGTCAGTCACGAAAGCCGGCTTTGCATGTACACGCAATTCCGAACGTAATCGACGCTTGTCATTTTAATGACAGCACGCCGTGGACACATCAGACACACATAGACAAAAATTCTAAACAAAACTGTATAGCTCACAGTGTTGCACCAAACACTCAACTCTATTGCTTGGTTGGGACACCTATAGACTTCCGGTCCAGAAATTTTAAATAGCATCAGCAAAACCTTTTTGGAAACAAATAAATTAGCGTTAGCCCGCTATTTTGGGTTCGCTACGTTACGCGCTTTCCGAGTTAAATCAACATTTTGTTATATTCTCTCCCTTCCAGTGATTGACAGCTGCACAGTGTCCATACCTTCAAATCTGTCCACCGGCGGATTTCGCCTGATATCCTCTGGTGTGTGCGGAAAACAAGGAATGTGTCTTAGCCAGCCCAACGGGGCATTCTCCTGTGCTTGCGTGCCAGGATACATGGGAACCTACTGCCATCAGAGTAAGTTTTTCTGTGTTGTCTGTGTTGATCTCTTCCTGCGTGATCTGGACATCTAGGAGAACTGGCTCGTAAACAGCATCGTCTACAGATAGCTGAGATATTTTGGTCATGTCTAGCGCCATGGTGATATGAGGAGAACGATGATGGACGTCCCAGTTTCAGGAAAACAAGGCAGAGACTGAACTCCACGAATGTGGACACAGGACTAGGGCTGCCAATGGGATGTTTTTAAAAAACCAAGCTTAGCTGAACAAAAACCCAAGCAATACATAGACAAAGAACAAAAACCCCAGATTGTTAAAATGTACAAAATGTGTATTTACGAAACGAAACATTTACCACTTTTATATAAGAATTATATTTTTTTTAAACCCAGGTTTCCACCAGGCGTCAAATAAAAACCCAGATCTGGGGGGAAAACCCAGCATTGGTAGCCCTGTACAGGACAGTGAAGATGCCTTGACAATGAGAGCACATAGAGCTGAAAAAGTGGCTATAGAATGAGAGACTTGAAGGCGTGCCGTGAAGAGAGTCACGGTCCTTAAAGGCCATGCTGGTTGACTTATTGATTGTTGATCTCTAAACATAGAATGTGGACAAAACGATTAATTATTTCTGCATCAAAGAAAGCACTGCGCGTAAATAGATGTTATGTGGATGTAGTTTGTATGTAGATCGTCTTCTTTACAAGTGTAGAATATGTGTACATGGAGGGTAGAATATGTGTAGAGGGAGTGTAGAATATGTGTACATGGAGGGTAGAATATGTGTAGAGGGAGTGTAGAATATGTGTAGAGGGAGTGTACAATATGTATAGAGAGAGTGTATAATATGTGTAGAGGGAGTGTAGAATATGTGCGGAGGGAGTGTAGAATATGTGCAGATTTAGTGTAGAATATGTGCAGATTTAGTGTAGAATATGTGCAGATTTAGTGTAGAATATGTGCAGATTTAGTGTAGAATATGTGCAGATTTAGTGTAGAATATGTGCAGATTTAGTGTAGAATATGTGCAGATTTAGTGTAGAATATGTGCAGAGAGAGTGTAGAATATGTGCAGATTTAGTGTAGAATATGTGCAGAGGGAGTGTAGAATATGTGCAGAGGGATTGTATAATATGTGCAGAGGGATTATAGAATATGTGCAGAGGGAGTGTAGAATATGTGCAGAGGGATTGTTGAATATGTGCAGAGGGATTGTAGAATATGTGCAGAGGGATTGTAGAATATGTATAGAGGGAGTGTAGAACATGTATAGAGGGAGTGTAGAACGTGTATAGAGGCAGTGTAGAGGGAGTGTAGAATAGGTATAGAGGGAGTTGAGTAGCATACTTGTAGATCAAAATTATCTGTTGCCGTCCCAACATTGGTCACAATTTGTTATTGTTTTTTCAATCTCCACTCCGGCTGTTGTCGGGGAAAATGAGACATAGCTGTTGAACTGGGTTTATGGGATTTGCGCCCGGGTGTTTCTCATCTGAATGGTGACACTTTGTGTTACCGGGTATTTTCGCTCGTTGTGCGGTCCTGGTCGGATTGAACTTTATTCATGCATACTTGTTGACTGGTGTATGTTTATGTAGAAATCCTAACGTGTGTTACAGATATCGATGACTGTGCCAGCGATCCATGCCAGAACTCTGGCACGTGTGTTGATGGAGTGAATTCCTTCCAGTGCATCTGTCCCGAGAGTTGGGAAGGGCCCTTATGTAACTTGAGTAAGCTGTGCCCTTTAAATGTGTATTGTCTTTTGCTGACAAACAACAACAATCATTATTCTTAAGTTTAATTTCTATGTTGCCAAAATTTAAAAAAAAAAAATAATAATTTGAAACTTTTATGTTTCATTATTTAACCTACATTACCGTTTTTGATTTTTACTTGAACTTTTTTAACCATTTCTAATTTCTACTTGAACCTATTTTATCGTTGGGAGTAGCCGTGGCGGAGCGGCTAGACGCTCGCCGCGGATCGGAAGGTCGTGGGTTCGCTCACTGGCGGAGCCGTTTTTTTTTTTTTTCAGAAATGACCCTTTCTCCCAGGTCGACCCAGCCTTCAGTGGGTACCTAGTGCAGTCCCGGGAAGTAAAGGCGGCCGGCGTGAGGCTGACCACATCACCTATCTTGAGCCGATTGGTCTATAAAAATATAGGTCTAGCCCTATATGCCCTACACGCCTAAAGGCGTGGAAAAGGGTCCTTTACTTTTAGGTTTTACTTTTACCCTTTCTAATTTTTTACCACCATATGCATTATTTCTCAATCTCCCTTGTACACAAGGTTGGGTATGTATATCCATTACAGTTATTTATCCAGTTTTATCACTGTAATTCACATAATGTGCCAGTCCTGGAAATATTGATTATAAACGCTCCGCATATCGGGTTGTTTGACATTTTACAGTTTTACATTTCTGACATACCAAGTCAGATTCAGCTACAGATTATATTTGCAGTGATTTTAACAAAGGTATCAGGCTTGACGATTCAGAAAGCAATGACAAACTCATCGTTATCCTCCTTACATAGTTTATTTTCCCATATCCCTCTATCCTGTACAATTGTTTCAATATCATGCGCGGAACCCAGTCTATCGTCTTTTGCCTCTGTCATCAACATTCGTCTTGGGTCTTAACAGGTTCAACTCTGCATGCAATCGGAACTCTTCGCTGGCTGCTGAAGATGGGGACGGAGCGCTTATGGGAATGCCCCGAGTGCTGTGATGTCGGTTCTTGAATCAAATCAAATCAAATCAAATCAACTCTGCATGCAGTAAATACAACATAAAGATCAATGCAAACAAAACTAAAAGAGTGCAAGTTAGTAGAACCCCTGGTCCACTACACATACAGCTGGATGGTTCTGCTCTGAATCAACTTAGTTAATTTAAACATATAGGAAATATTATCACGGAAGTTGGTTGAGTAGACAGAGAAATAGAAACCAGGTGTCAGAAAGCTAATGTACATATATACCAATTGTCACCATTATTAAGACATCCAAGCATAACCATGAGTACAAAGAGGCAGATTATAAACAGCATATTCATTTCAACACAGCTGCCAGTGCCAAACATGGACACTATTTAAAGCCCGTATACGCAAAATCACCACCTGATCCGCCAGCCTAGCCATCAGGCAGGTTGTGGGAACGACACCTTGTGCTGAATTCATCAAGAAACAGCGGATCAAGAAGTCTGGACATCTCGTTAAAATGCAGCAAGATCAAATGCCATCACGGGCACTGCATTTCAGAGGATCGGCTACGGAAGCAAGAGGACGGCCGCGGAAAAATGGATCTACAACATTAGAGACACTTTACGCCTTCATGGCATGACAGTGACCGGTGGCAGCCAGCGTGCTCTGAGTAGCAAATTATTCCTTCCCACGACGATTAACGGCAGATATTGTTTATGATCATGATGATGATGATGCTTTACGGCAAAGTCATCATTATCATGTAGCAGGTGCTTTGCAGAACTGCGCTGTCATCACAGCCTGCCTGCAAGAAACTCGGTCTCTCGCCAGCCCTACCGTCTCATGCACTTTCTACCCAAGGTTTCATTTATATCCTGGGCTCGCCTTTGTGCTACTCGGTCCCTGTCTCTCTTTGTTAGCACCATCCTATCTTTTCCAATTTCCTCATGGCGTTGATAGAAAGCTTAATAAACCCACTAATAAACAATGATTGCTGGTTTTGGTTTTTGATAAACTGTACAGAACATATAACTAACTCTGTTTTGTGAGGACCTGTACAGAACATATAACTAACTCTGTTTTGTGAGGACCTGTACAGAACATATAACTAACTCTGTTTTGTGATAACCTGTACAGAACATATAACTAACTCTGTTTTGTGATGACCTGTACAGAAAAAATAACTAACCAAGGTTTGGGATGACCTGTACAGAACATATAACTAACTCTGTTTTGTGATGACCTGTAGAGAACATATAACTAACTCTGTTTTGTGATGACCTGTACAGAAAATATAACTAACTCTGGTTTGTGATGACCTGTACAGAACATATAACTAACTCTGTTTTGTGATGACCTGTACAGAAAATATAACTAACCAAGGTTTGGGATGACCTGTACAGAACATATAACTAACTCTGGTTTGTGATGACTAGTACAAAACATATAACTAACTCTGGTTTGTGATGACCTGTACATAACATATAACTAACTCTGGTTTGTGATGACCTGTACAGAACAAATAGCTAACTCTGGTTTGTGATGACCTGTATATAACATATAACTAACTCTGGTTTGTGATGACCTGTACAGAACATATAACTAACTCTGGTTTGTGATGACCTGTACAGAACAAATAGCTAACTCTGGTTTGTGATGACCTGTACAGAACATATAACTAACTCTGGTTTGTGATGACCTGTACAGAACAAATAGCTAACTCTGGTTTGTGATGACCTGTACAGAACATATAACTAACTCTGGTTTGTGATGACCTGTACAGAACAAATAGCTAACTCTGGTTTGTGATGACCTGCACAGAACATAGAAGTAACTAATTCCCTTTCTCTTACTCCTACTTATCTGTTGCAGATAAAAACGACTGTGAAATTAACCCATGTCGAAATGGAGGAGAGTGCCTAGACTTGACTTCAGAGTTTCAGTGCAAGTGTGTTGATGGATGGAAAGGGAAAACCTGTTCATTAAGTAAGTCTATAGCTAGGTACATTTTGTGTGTGTTCATTTTCTAGCCTAAACGTGTTTTTTATTATTTAAAACTAGCTTTACACCCTTAAAAATCCTAGAAAATTGCATGGTACAAATTCTGTGAGTTTATGCTGGCCACAAAATGGTATACAACATGAAAAAGTAAATAATCTTTCTCACACCATCTGGCTTGTAATACTCAGAAGGTTGTGAATGGCTAGCCTAACTTCAATCTTTGTACCGGGGTTATGCGGGTGTTTGTTGCAATGAGCTTGCACATTATCTTGCAGACGCTGCGGTTGCTATAGCTATTCCGGTACTGAACAGAAGAGATTTTATTAATGCTACTCTCAGCACTTTCCATGAAGATAAATATAGCAAATGACATGACTGCAATTCTGTTTTGGGCTGCTGGGCATGGAGGTTGAGTCTTGAACTACTAGAAATTAATATTTCTCAGAGGAAGAAGCCGTTGATTAATCAACATAGAACAGGTGCCAATGATAGTTGTAGACATGTCTTTTCGGTGTTGATTCTCATATTATTTGATTTACATTCTTCATTCATGGATGTGAGATGTTGCAAATTCACGACTGTATCTGCAATCAAGGCCTGGTCATCAGCAAAGAATAATTTGTTAATGTTACTATTCTGCCCGGAGTGCTGTGATGATAATCATTAATCACAGTAATGGATATAGTACATGATGAAAGAAGGGAAGAAGACTCATAAATGTAAGGATCATTTAGCAGTCGGTGGTGAAATTATACAAAGGATATGATGATGATGATGGTGATGATAATTCATATTTGTTTTAACAACTTTTAAAAAAAAAAAAAAAAAAAAAAAGATCCTTTTAACATGAGCGGCAGGTCTGGCATGTTATGCAAGACCTATGTTTGTATAGTCCAGTTAGCACTCTAGGGCGTGATGTGGTGAACATCGCACCGACCGCCT
The DNA here is from genome assembly GCA_905116865.2 of Candidula unifasciata. Classification (NCBI taxonomy): domain Eukaryota; kingdom Metazoa; phylum Mollusca; class Gastropoda; order Stylommatophora; family Geomitridae; genus Candidula; species Candidula unifasciata. Next base: position 416,374 of record CAJHNH020001480.1, read on the forward strand.
TTACTTCTTGAGATTTTACATGGTACCCAGTTTAGTCGAGTCGACCTGGATACCGAAATCGGTTGTGACAAAACTCTTCCTCGGTCAGGCGATCAGTTTGTCACATCCAGGCCACTACCTAAATGTCTTACCGTCTTGAGATTTAAAAATCATAGTCTGGATGGCAGGCCAGCAAAGCAGATCCCCGATACCCCCTGTTGAGTCTCTCTTCTTCTTAAAGTCCATGCTGTGTGGTGTTGGTAGCCATGTCTATCCACAACTTTCTCTCTTGTGTCCTTTCAGTCAACTCTGACACATATGATCTTCCATAGTCCATGTCGCCTGGCGATGATAATCATGTCTATCAACAACCTTCTGTTTCGTGTACTTTCAGTCTGACACAGATGATCTTCCATAGTCCATGCTGTGAGTCGTTAGAAGTCATGACTATATTCAACTTTCTGTCTCGTGTACTTTCGGTCAACTCTGACACAGATGATCTTCCATAGTCCATGCTGTGTGGTGTTGGTAGCCATGTCTATCCACAACTTTCTGTCTTGTGTCCTTTCAATCAACTCTGACACAGATGATCTTCCATAGTCCACGCCGTGTGTCGTGGTAGTCATGTCTATATACAACTTTCTGTCTCGTGTACTTTCGGTCAGCTCTGACACTGATGATCTTCCATAGTCCACGCCGTGTGTCGTGGTAGTCATGTCTATCCACAACTTTCTGTCTCGTGTACTTTCAGTCAACTCTGACACAGATGATCTTCCATAGTCCACGCTGTGATTCGTTAGTAGTCATGTCTATATACAACTTTCTGTCTCGTGTACTTTCGGGGACACAGATGATCTTCCATAGTTCACGCCGTGTGTCGTGTTAGTCATGTCTATATACAACTTTCTGTCTCGTGTACTTTCGGTCAGCTCTGACACTGATGATCTTCCATAGTCCACGCCGTGTGTCGAGGTAGTCATGTCTATATACAACTGTCTGTCTCGTGTACTTTCGGTCAACTCTGACACAGATGATCTTCCATAGTCCACGCTGTCAGTCGTTAGTAGTCATGTCTATATAAAACTTTCTGTCTCGTGTACTTTCGATCAACTCTGACACAGATGATCTTCCATAGTCCACGCTGTCAGTCGTTGGTAGTCATGTCTATATACAACTTTCTGTCTCGTGTACTTTCGATCAACTCTGACACTGATGATCTTCCATAGTCCACGCCGTGTGTCGTGGTAGTCATGTCTATATACAACTTTCTGTCTCGTGTACTTTCAGTCAACTCTGACACAGATGATCTTCCATAGTCCACGCCGTGTGTCGTGGTAGTCATGTCTATCCACAACTTTCTGTCTCGTGTACTTTCAGTCAACTCTGACACAGATGATCTTCCATAGTCCACGCCGTGTGTCGTGGTAGTCATGTCTATCCACAACTTTCTGTCTCGTGTACTTCCAGTCAACTCTGACACAGATGATCTTCCATAGTCCACGCCGTGTGTCGTGGTAGTCATGTCTATATACAACTTTCTGTCTCGTGTACTTTCGGTCAGCTCTGACACTGATGATATTCCATAGTTCACGCCGTGTGTCGTGGTAGTCATGTCTATCCACAACTTTCTGTCTCGTGTACTTTCAGTCAACTCTGACACAGATGATCTTCCATAGTCCACGCTGTGATTCGTTAGTAGTCATGTCTATATACAACTTTCTGTCTCGTGTACTTTCGGTGACACAGATGATCTTCCATAGTTCACGCCGTGTGTCGTGTTAGTCATGTCTGTATACAACTTTCTGTCTCGTGTACTTTCGGTCAACTCTGACACAGATGACCTTCCATAGTTCACGCCGTGTGTCGTGTTAGTCATGTCTGTATACAACTTTCTGTCTCGTGTACTTTCGGTCAGCTCTGACACTGATGATCTTCTATAGTCCACGCCGTGTGTCGTGGTAGTCATGTCTATATACAACTTTCTGTCTCGTGTACTTTCGGTCAACTCTGACACAGATGATCTTCCATAGTCCACGCCGTGTGTCGTGGTAAACGTGTCTATATACAACTTTCTGTCTCGTGTACTTTCGGTCAACTCTGACACAGATGACCTTCCATAGTTCACGCCGTGTGTCGTGTTAGTCATGTCTGTATACAACTTTCTGTCTCGTGTACTTTCGGTCAGCTCTGACACTGATGATCTTCCATAGTCCACGCCGTGTGTCGTGGTAGTCATGTCTATATACAACTTTCTGTCTCGTGTACTTTCGGTCAACTCTGACACAGATGATCTTCCATAGTCCACGCCGTGTGTCGTGGTAAACGTGTCTATATACAACTTTCTGTCTCGTGTACTTTCGGTCAACTCTGACACAGATGATCTTCCATAGTCCACGCCGTGTGTCGTGGTAGTCATGTCTATATGCATTTTTCTGTCTTGTGTACTTTCAGTTAGCTCAGACACAGATGATCTTCCATGTCACGATGTCAAACTGCCCATCATCAGTTCTCTCGGTCTCCCATCTGCCCACTTTGCGCCTGACCATGTGACACACTAAAGCATGTATTACCATAACTTTTCTTTCTTTTTCAATGGAAATGATCTTTAATAATTAAATATACGTATTTATTTTTCCGAAGAAAACAGTCACTGTGAAGCGATGACATGTTTGAATGGAGGCTCGTGTGTTGACCTGGGAGATACGTTTTCTTGTAGGTGTTCAGAAGGCTGGAAAGGAACATTTTGCCAGATTCGTAAGTAGCTGTTTACTAACCTAATAATATTTTGCAGTGTAAGCTGTACAGTTTTTACTACTAGTATTTTATATAATTATTCATCCAGACCTCCATAGGTCAAATTTCGCAGATGTAGCCTCTACAGGGTCGGCGTCTATGGCTTTGTTATTGCGCGCGCGCTTCGTAGTGCTGGGTTTGATCCCATCTGCGGGCCTTGGTATCGAGGAGCCGACTGTCACAAGGCAATGGCAAACTACTGGACGTAGATTTGCCTAGAAAAACCACAACAGTTAATGCTGTTGTTGGTTCTTCAACGTCCTGTAAAGGATAAGCTACTAACTAACTAACTAAGCGTCTGCAGGTGTCCTAATTGTTCTTCTTCCTAATTTTCACCGGCTGTAAACTCCAGCGGAAAGTTCTGGTTGTTCGTCCACTTCTGTTCTAGAACCTCAATGTTGCATGCAGATCTGTTTTACAGATCTGAATTTTTTTGTATGCAGACAGTTGGTTCCATGCCTTTCTGGCAGATACACCCTGCCTTTGGAGTGTTGTGCAACCATCCATTTCTCTGCAAACCTTTTGTTGGCTAAAGTGGACAACGCTTACTGTAAATAAGTAAGAATCTCACAGTCACTAATGAAGACAGTGGGGGCTTTTGAGAAAGACTCTCAGAATATGAACCCGGAAGAAAAGAAATACTAATATCCTAACAGATATGAACATCGAGAAGGATTGGTTAGTAAACAGCTTCTTGTCTCGGAAACTGAAATTTTTCAGCCATATAAATAAATGATAGCAGAGGGTATGGTACCAGAAAATAGGGGCAGGGCAAGCCATCATGAAGATGAGCAGAGGATGTAAGTGACACCTTGGATAGGAATGTGCAAGAGGCGGGAAATCTTGCGAAAGACTGAGTCTCTTTCATGCAGACCCTGATAAGTGTTATATTCTGCAAAGGACCTGCTACATGTTGATGATGATGATGATGATGATGATGATGATGATGAAATGACTAAAGGTCCCTTTTCATGTTAGTTGTGTACTTGACATATGATGCTAGACTCATGTTTTGATGCACCAAATGGTACTCATAGGTGATGTGTCAACATCACTCCAGTCACTTTTACCTCTCAGGACTACCTGCTATCCATTTAGATGTGAACCCAAGGCATTTTGGTCAATAGCTAATACTGTAGCCACTACACCACTACAGTTCCTAATGTATTTTACGTATCCCAGTTATAATCTAAAGGGTTGCACATATTAATTATATATTTGAATAAAAGAGGACAGTGGCGCTTACCAGGCAACAACCTCAAACATAACCATGGATATAATTGCTGCTTCCGGAGCACTAGCATGGGCGGTACAGCAAACAGCCACACATGCAATAATTGCATTAGACTTTATTAACATGCTTCAGAAGATAGCAACTGGCGGTGTGCGCTCTGAATGAGCAGAAAGCATTGGAAAATCTCACTTTCATCGCATCTCCCTCACCTGAATCTACACACCTGGTCATCTTGGCGTAAAGGGTAATGAGCAAGCAGACCAACTGACAAGCAATGCCCTAACTCATGTGGGGAAAAAGCATGAGCAAAGGAAAAATCATCAACTCTGTACGGACTGGAACTAGTGGATAATGATGAATCTCTGACACTAACACGATTGCGTGACATGGGAGTACAGCATGGTGAAGAGCGTCTATGCCGCCTTCGAGACCAAGATAACAGACATTATAACAAACCTCTCGTGGGAACAGTTAGCAGAAGTGCCTTGGAGTGGTTGTTGCATCCGAGGAATGAGCACGCATGGGAATGCACAGTGTGCAGTGACGTCGATTGTGATATGCTTGCCAAATGTTTTTAACCCATCAGGACTGATAGATTTATTTTCATTTTTCAATATTTGCTCTTAAAAAGAAATGCACATAGTGTTGTTGTTACAGCATGGCTGTGATATCTGGGCTTTTCGGCCCAATGCTTCTGATTTCAGCAAACCTTTAACTGTCGTCTTTTACAGCATTCTTGTTATAGGCAGTGATATTTAATTTTTCCCCCCAAAAAATGGTGCGGTTGGTCTATTTTTTCCCTTCCAAAAATGGTGCAGTTGGTCTATTCCCCCCCCCCCCCAAATAAAAAGAGCCCCTCTGGAGGTGGTGACAGCAGATGCGCATAAGTGAAAAATATGTATGGAGAGAGATGAGTAGCATACGTGTAGATGAACATATATTAATGTAGTAATCATAATATGTGTTATATTATTGCTGACTGTGCCAGCAATCCGTGTCAGTTCCATGTAAATTAACATTTATATAAATGATTTGTGTGGCTTTTTATCATGGTATGAGGTGTCGCAGGTCTACCCAACCTTAAATACAGGATGTATGCCCTAGGGAAGTAAGAAGGCTGGCGTAATGCTGACCACATTACCCACCTAGTGCCGATTGGTCTGTAAAAATGTAGGTGCTCTTCCCATATGCACGATGCGCCTGAAGGCGGGAAAAGGAATCTTTACTTACTTACTTTACTTATGTAAATGGCGGTATTTGATGACTTTTCTTGTTGCACATGAGATAAATTACTTCTCTGCTTGTGTTTAAGATGTATGATTTTTCTGGACTTCCATTAGCTACACACAGAGCATGTGACTCAGCACCCTGTCAGAACCGAGGCACCTGTGTCAACAGTGGGGACAGCTACACTTGTATCTGTGGCGATGGCTTTGAAGGTCCTGTCTGCAGCATTAATATTAACAACTGCAATCCATTTCCATGGTATGCTTGCTTGTTGAAATAGCAATTCTTGATTTTCTAACCTTTTTTCTGTTTATCTTTCCTTATAAATATTGTATTCAAATAGAAAAAAAAAAAATCTATTGGGCAGTTTTTTCCCCCCAAGTTAAAGTAGTTAGTTGACATATCATTCTTATTATACATTGAACAGTTCAGGCCATAAGTGCTCAGATCCCATCTTCAGTAAATCTCATAGCCTGTAGCGGCTCACAGCACCAGTTCTAATCTGGTTTTCTATTCGTCTTTGGCTTTCTGCATAGTGCTCTTGTCTGGCATCGCCTCCTTTGTTACTTGCTGTTCTTGTAGTCTGGTCACAGTTGCCAAATTGGCACCCATCACTTGATTCTTGCACACGTTTTACTTCTCATAGAGCGTTATTTAGATCAGGCCATCCCACTTCCACATTATTCTTACCAGCAAGCCTATCAGCTGGTTCGTTTCCTATTACCCCAGCATATCTAGGCCTGAAAATGAAACTGATCTCTGTTTAACCGTGCCTGCTTCAGAAACTCCAAACGTGCTTTGTGTTGTTAACTGCAGATTCAGAAGATGGGGAGTAGCTCCAAACGTGCTGTGTGTTGTTAACTGCAGATTCAGAAGATGGAGAGTAGCTCCAAACGTGCTTTGTGTTGTTAACTGCAGATTCAGAAGATGGGAAGTAGCTCTAAACGTGATTTGTGTTGTTAATTGCAGATTCAGAAGATAGGGAGTAGCTCCAAACGTGCTTTGTGCTGTTAACTGCAGATTCAGAAGATGGGGAGTAGCTCCAAACGTGCTTTGTGTTGTTAACTGCAGATTCAGAAAATAGAGTATCCTAGTGACAGGAAATTGGTGGTGCCAGTTCTTGCGACGGTCATAACTTCTGTTGTTGTTTTGTTTTGCTTGAATGTTAATTTCCATGTCTGGTGCCTTTGCTGCTATGTTGTGACTATCCGCTTATTATAAACTTTACAACCTATACTGCTACAATCTGGTTTTTTTTTATTACATAATCTCTGCAAAATTAAACAATCAAAGATTGGGACATTCAAATATTCAGTACTGATCTAGGAAAAGCCCAAATTACCACAGTTGTGACCCAGTTGGGTTGACCAGGATACTGATCTATAAAGGACTACAGCTAATATGTATACAATGTTTCAGCTACAACGGCGGTACTTGTATGGATGGAGACAACTGGTACATCTGTGACTGCGCCCAGGGATTTTCGGGACCAGACTGCAGAATTAGTAAGTTACAATTTTTATTTATTATCATCAATAATTTTGTTTACTCATTCATATATTGTTTTTATTAGTTTTGTTATCTGCAGTATTTCCTTATCTACAGTAGTTTTCCTAATAAAAAGAACTGCATTTTTTTTCTGTACATACTTTCATGGGAGTTGCTGTGGTGTAGCGGCTAGACGTTCGCTGTGGATCGGAAGGTTGTAGGTTCGCTCCCTGGTGGAGGCAGACTTTTTTCAAAAATATCCTTGGCTCTCAGGTTGACCCAGCCTTGAGCGGGTACCGGGTGCAGTCCCAGGAAGTAAAGGCGGCCGACGTGATGCTGACCACATTACCCATCTTGTGCCCATTGGTCTATAAAAATAAAGGTCTAGCTCTATTAGTCCTACAAGCCCAAAGGCATAGAAAAGGGACCTATACTTTACTTACATACGTTCATGTATCAGAGGTAAAACATGTTGACAAAACAGCAGTCAACAGGACAATGTCCTCACGGTGTTTGTATAGATCAGATCAGACTGTTGGAAATTCAGTATCAAAATAATCTAATTTGGTGCCACCTTATGCTGGTGTCAAAGGGAATTAACTCAGACGCTTTGACAATATCAGTCATTCCCATGTGGGATGCAATTTTTCGTTATTTAAAGCCTCACCCTGGTTTCTGCCGGGGGCCCTGAATATAGCCGCGGCATAGATATGGTCTAACCATAGATATAGCCTAGCGGCTGAAAGGGGTTTCTGGGATCTCTTTACGGGTGATCTTCATCCACATAGTGGCATTTTGTGTCACCAGGTGTTTATCGTTTGTGTGATGTCCTGGTGGGGTAAAAAAGTCAGTCAGACGCTTTGACTGCTTATGCAGCTCTGTTTGAGGGTCAGTGTCGATGAATTAGATAGTCATTGTCTTCCTTTCATCTCCCAATGAAGCATAGGCCCTCAACCAACAAAAGTCAAGCTCTGTGTTGACCTGATGATTGGCTGGATGCAGATAAAGTTTTATATGAGATGAAGGAACCATTTTCTTGTCACACCTCCTTTCTCATCAGTCAGCAGTCTCTTGACAGAAGGTCACTCTCATGATGGCACTTCTGAAAGTCTCTTTTTCATTAGCCAGTTCTTCTGCCCTATGTGCTTCCCGGATGTCTGCTTCTGCTTTTTTTCTTTTTCAGATTCATGTATAAGTAATCACCTCTAATAGTTTACTGATGTTTTTTTTACATTCTTGTTGGTAAACAATGATTGTAAATTTCTCTTGTTATCTCATCAGATATCAATGAGTGCACCTCAAATCCGTGTACATATGGCAGCACATGCATTGATGGCATTGCATCCTTCCGATGTATTTGTCCTCCGGGAAGAACCGGCTCCCTTTGTGAATCAGGTAATTTGTTACTTAAAACGTGCATGGCGCTGGTGGTTGGAGTACTCTCCCCTTTGATATTGTAGTGTAGATATTTTATGTTGAGAAAGGCCCCACCCGAAACGTCAATTCTTGTTGTGTTGTTTTGTGTGCGGTTTTCTGGTTTCCCATTCCGTGAAGCTTTTTAGTCAGTTCACTGGATTAATTACTTACAGTAAGCCATTCGGGTCTAAAGGCGGGCTGACGTGTCTGATTCGAAACATGAGTTACTGAATTCTGGTAAGCTATTGTTAGATATGAACAAATGTTGTTAGAAGATATATTAGATATGAACAGATGTTAATAGAAGGGGGCTGCGTGGTCTTGAGACATGGTGTCTGTCTTGAGTGCTAGAGGTTCTGGGTTTAATCCCCGGAAAGGGCTGGGATTTTTTCACGTGGACTTGGACTTCTAGTAATTCCTACTGGCCTCTGACAGTGAGATTGGATGCCGGTGTATATTGTTGCAGTCGTTAAAAAATCCTTAGCAGTTGTAAATTGAGAAGAGTAACCTAACGGCGCTGCCCGGGCAAAATTTAGAGTTCAAAATCTACCCAAAGTATTTCAGGATCCTCACCGGTGCTACAAAGCCTGTGCACTGTGCTGCGCTTCTTCGGACTCAGACTTGAGTTAGAAGAATAACGAAGCACTTATGGGTTACTACCTGTGTGCAATGATGTTGATCCGTTGCTCAAAACCCTAAACATCAGATGTTGATAGAAGACACGAGAAAGCTGAAACAACATGTGTAAAAATAGGGGAATGAAGAATTAGGAGTGGATCCGGCAAGGACGGGTGACTGAGAGGAAGCGAACGACGTGTGTATAATAATCAGTGTGCTATAGGAACAGCATCTACACCTTAAGTCGTTTGCTGTGCGAGATGGAGCATCTATGGGTAAGCCCGGTGTGCATTGATGTCGATTCCTAAATCTGTAGAGACTTGATGCAACAGCTGATTTACTTTGGCTTCTTCAGTAGAAGAATCTGCATTGCAATCGATTTCAGGTAAATCTGACTGGGAAGGCAATTAAATAACGGACAGATTGGCCAAAAGAGAAAGTAATATGGTAAAACCAAATAGTGATTTAACCCAGCAAGAGACTAAGACATTAATAAAATCTAGTATCCAACAAAGGTGGCTAGATACACACAAAACATTTTCTCCCCAAGACTCTCTTCCTCGCCTCTCTATAGAGGGACAATGTTTTGTATTCCGACTTAGGACAGGGCAGAACAGACTTCACAGGCTTATGTTAATACGTTTCAGCATAGCGAATAAGGAGACGTGTCCCTGCAGCGTGGCACCAGAAAATACTAGGCCTGTGCTCCAACACTATACTGCCAACCGAGGCGTAGTCTGGCCTGTTTCAGTCTCAATGAAGACAAAGCTCTATGGTACAGAGAGAGATATGGACTGCACGCTAACTTTCAGAAAAGCTAATGGCCTCCTGATAGAAGTTTTCTGACAGAAGGATATCGAAGGGGAAAAAGAAAGAATACAATGGTTCGGTCATCTGGTCAAAGTAGGAAAAGAGTCAAAAACTGACCAAGAAATATATTGCTGGAGGGAGTAAAAGACACTACAGAAGTGTAACAACGTTAATACAAGTTTCGTAATAAGCTAAACAGGAATCTTTGCCTAACTCCACTTTGCGCCGCTTTTACTGCAAAAGCAGGAGGACAAAAGAAATGAAAAAGGAAAAAGAACTGTTAGAAACGCGAGTCACTCTAGTGTGCCGGCCAGCCCAAAAGATTGGTTTCTTATCAATAAGAACTCACAGGGAAGCATGTACAGCAGGAGTCTACCAAACATTAGTATAAGATCCCTCGTCGACAATTGTTTTAGCAAATAACCTCCTAGACAACTTCAGAGGGTGGGCCAACCTGGGTCATTACTCTCAGGCATCGATCTTCTCCTGCTGCACTTTACCGGATGTTCTCAGACAGAAACAAGACGAAAATGGTGACTTTGCAACAGGTACTGTGAGGTTCGAAGTTAGATATATTTATAGTCGCTGCTGTAGCCTATTACATAATCCGGCTTACCTAATATATACTCTTAAATATCTTCTTCTTCTTTTGTCAAAATCTGCTTGTGCCGCTAGGCGTCGCAGTCTATCAGATGATCGGCAACCGAGCCAGGGCGCGCTCAGTCGCTTCATATGCCGTGATGTTATGAAGTCTCAAGTTGTCCGTGACTCCTTCAATCCATCTTCTTCTTGGTCTTCCCCTGCCTCTTGTTGTTTCGATTTTCATGTTGTATGCTCTTGATGCTGGCATCGTTGGTTCCATTCTCATTAGGTGACCAAACCATTTCATTCTTTGCTTCTCAATAAATTTAACGATGGGTATGGTTCCAATAGTTCTTGTAATCACATCGTTTCTCACTCGATCTCTTCTGGTTTTATTCGCAGCCATTCTCAAACATCTCATTTCACAGGTGGTTAGTCTTCTCTCATGTTCTTTTGTTAATGTCCAAGTCTGACATTGATAACCTAATGTCGGTATAAAGATTGTATTTATAATTTGTCTTTTTTATCTCAGCTGGGACAGCAGGGTGTTTTAAAATTGGGGCAAGCTGGTATGCGACATTGTTGGCTTGTTGGATTTCTTGCTTCAATCTCTCTGTCTATTTTTACCATTGGATGTAAAGATACTTCCCAGGTATTTAAATTCTTGCACTTGTTTTAGGCTGTGATCTAGAATCTTTATGTCGATGGTCTGTTGCTCTCTACTTATGCTCATGACTTCTGTCTTTTCAGTATTGATCTTCATATGATGCTTGAGGCAACTGTCGTGTAGTAGGTTCATGTGGTCTTGCAGCTGTTTACTATCACTGTGAAATATGCATTGATCGTCGGCAAAGAGCAGCTCATTGAAGTCCTCCTGTTTATCGACATCTGTTGGTGTTATGTCTATTTTATTAATATTGTCCATAAATATTATGAAAAGTAAAGGTGATAATACACAACCTTGTCTTACTCCTGATGTTACTGGGAACCAGTCTGTGATGCCAGCTCTTGTTCTAATGGCGCTTTCACTTTGTCTATAAATAGCCCTAACACAATCTAAAATTGTTCCATTTATACCGTAGTTTTCAAGAACTTCCCATAATAAATTTCTGTTTACTCTATCGAAAGCTTTTTCTTGATCTATGAAAGCGATGTTCATTTGATGTCTGTGTTCTATTGTCTTTTCGCTAACTTGTCTTAAAGCAAAAATAGCGTCAGTACACCCTCTTCCTTTCCTAAATCCGACCTGTGATGGGCTCAGGATCGGTTCTACAACGGATCTAATTCGTTGTTCCAGAATTTTGGCAAACATTTTTCCTACGTGGCTTAGAAGAGAGATGCCTCTGTAATTGTTACAATCTTGCTTATTGCCTTTTCTTTTCCAAATTGGGACTATAACAGCTCTTTGCCAGTCTATTGGTACAGTTCTTTCATTCCAGGCTTTCCTAAATATGTGGAGTAGCCAGGTGACTCCAATATCTTAAATATCAAGGTGTCAAAACTGTTTTTTTTTTTTTTCATTCCTACTTATTGTCATACAGTGCTTTATGAAACCTGTTTGTTTTGCCGTTAAGCAGTGAAGCTTCCAGTTGGAATGGCAACAGTTAGGAAGACATTAGAGGAAGCTGGGACATCCTGGGGTGTTTGTGGTGTTTATATATCATGCACTAGATAGTTAGAGTAGTTGAAAAAATTTATTTGAAAAATGCTTATGAAAGTATAATAAACACTCGCCTCTGTTGTTGAACATTTAGACATCATCAGCATGTGTGTGACCTCCAATGATGATGCGTGTAGCAATCAGTTTGGATACGAACGAGTCAACAACACACTATGGAAACAATTATATATAATTATCAAAGAGAATGTATTGATCGGCACTCATAGAAAGAAGTAGAAAGATAGAAGGACACACTTGACAACATAAAAATCGAAAGCTTTAGTTACCGTGCCAGAGATCGAACCTGTCACATCCAAATGATGTGTGCGCCTTGCTAAGGAAAAAACAAGCGTACTAAGAAAACAACCAAATAGGCATATCCCCCCCCCCCCCCACTCCCCCAAAAAAAGGTGTCTTATTGGCCATGTCTACCGTACAGCTTGAAATCCACAGCTATGGAATATGGACATAATTTCTCTCAAACCATTGAAATGGCACCATAGGTTACAGAAATTAGTATGGAAACAAAACTATCAAAATAAAAAAACCAATTCTACGGTTTACTATAAGTATTCTTTTGGGCTGTGAACGGTGGGAAGAGGTCTGGCTGGAACAATCTGAAACTCTAAAAAAGCCACTCACTAATTCTCACTAATTACTAATTTAGTTTTTGTTCTGTCATTCCCGTCTTTTGTTAAAGACCCAAATATGTTAATGGATGTAAAATGCTAAGAAATATTTTGTTTATTTCAGTAATTGGCCAGTTACCGTCTCCGAAATCATGTGAACATGGCCGGCGAATATTCTCCGATGGTACCACTTGGGAACATGATTGCAATGCATGTAGGTGTGACAATGGCCAGGTCAAATGCACAAAGGTGATTTTTTTTTCCTTTTCCAACTTTTTGTACTACTGTCTTTGACGTCTGTGGCTTAAGCATTGCAAACGCGCTTCGTAATGCCAGGGTGCCGGGTTTGATCCCAGCTGCAGACGATTTGTCAGCAGAACGTCGTGCGTTGGTTTCGACAGTTGTACCCACAGCTGACCGTTCAGCTATCAATGACAAACTACTGAACATTAAATTTGACTAGAAAAAACAAACCCCACAATAGCCAAAATATATTGGGGTTGGTCTGCAACATCATATAAAGGATACTCAACAACTTAACTACTGTCTTCAGGTAGCCTCCACTCTGAATGGGGAAATTCATGGAATTATGTATGACTAGCAACTCAAGGATAAGAATCACACCGAAGCAAATATTAGAAACCCTGTAATAACACCCTTTTCCACGCCCTCAGTCGTATTGGTCATATAGTGCTAGACCTATATTTTACAGACCCATCAGCACTTGGTGGGTTATGTCGTCAACATCACGCCGGCCGCCTTTACTTCTCAGGACTGAACCTGGCACCCATTTAAGGCTGCTTCGACCTGGAAGCTAATTCCACGTTAGAAGAGAAAAAAAAAAAGAACGAACGTACGGCTCCGTCAGGACCTTAATCAACGACCTTCCGATCAGCAAGTTATTCATCGGCGACCGGGCCGCCCATTGGCTCGCCGGCAGACGACTTCGTCGCCAGTCGTAAGAGTATTTGGGTCTGTCTCCTTTGATCACATCCACACTGCAGGAGTCCTTTTCAGGGCTCTTGTGGCGTGCAATGCTAAGCCTTTTTAAATGGCGTACATAACCTGGTCACAATTATAATTTAACGCTCTCCTTTCGGGTATGCTGGTTGAACGTGACGATTGTTTTTTTCTTCTCCAAAACCAGGAGGAGGAGGAGGAGGAGGAGGAGAATCTGCAGGCGATTGTCCAGCCGCTACACTTTGGCGGCTCCATTAGAAACCCTTACAACCATATACAACAGTTTTATCAGGTCACCCCAAAGGTCAATACTCGCGTCCCAATGTCAGACGCAATTTGTTGTTTTCAAGCCTCCCCCCCCCCCCTTTCCTGGCTGTTGCCAGGGGCCCTAATATAACTCAACTTATGGGTTGAAAGGGTTTCTGGGACCTCTTCCCCAGGTAATCCTCATTCGAATGGTGGGTGTCATTAACGCTCGGTGTAATGTCCTGGTGGGGTTAAACGTGAATGGGTCGTCCCTATGGTTATGACGTAACTTGTAGTCCAGTGAAGAAAGTTAGGAGTGATTCTTCTACTCGACAGATCGATCGCTCTGTTTGTCTCTCCATCCAGGCAGCAACCTAAAGTCTTAACTTTCCATCCGGAAATGTTAATATGACAGTCTGGACAGCAGACCAACAAGGCAGAACCCAGATACCCTGTTCAACCCTCAGAGAAGTGATAATTAAGGCACCTATAATGGTTATGTCAGACAGGTGCAACCTGCACACCTGTGTGTAAGAACGTCTTACATGAAGATGATGATGATGATGATGATGATGATGATGATTGTAATGCATTCACATTTTATGTGTATTTTTGTTAAGATTAACTAAATGAGGATATTACACTTTTGTTTTAAATTTAATTAAAAAGAGTCAGCTTCTGTTGCTTAGGCAAAAATGTGTTGGGTCTGATCCCAGCTGTGGGCGAAGTGGCAGCAGACTGCCTTGCGTTGGTGTCAAAAGTGGTATCAAGAGTGGACCATTCAGTAAGCAGTGGCAAACTACTCAAGGTAGAATTGTGTAGTGAAAACTCAAAAAGCCAACACTTGGTGGGAATGGGTCTGCAACACCCTGCAAAGGATACACACATAACTTTAATTAATAAGAACCCTGATAATGTTTTTTTCAGATGTGGTGTGGCCCTAAGAACTGTCTCAGCCACCCAAACGTGTCTACCCCAGTGTTCCCCTGCCGGCCGGACCAAAGCTGTGTAGTGCAGACACAGGTGACCTGCCTGACGCCGCCATGTTTGCCCTTTGGGGAGTGTAGGGATCTTGAGGCTGTCAAGGACATACCCAATCCAGGATCTGAGTGGAGCTGCATTCCGAACCATGCTCATCTGGGCAGCAACTGCGCCAAAATCATTCTCATCTTTGATAAATCAAAAATGCCTCTGGTAGGTTTGTGATTGTGAACAGTCAGCTTAGTCATTTTTGTGGACAGTGTCAACTTAGTCTTTTTGTCTGAACAATGTTAACTTAGTCATATTAGTTAACAGCACCAATTCTTCTTCTTCATCTTCTTCTTCTTCTTCTTCTTCTTCTTCTTCTTCTTCTTCGTCTTCTTCTTCTTCTTCTTCTTCTTCTTCTTCTTCTTCTTCTTCTTCTTCTTCTTCTTCTTCTTCTTCTTCTTCTTCTTCTTCTTCTTCTTCTTCTTCTTCTTCTTCTTCTTCTTCTTCTTCTTCTTCTTCTTCTTCTTCTTCTTCTTCTTCTTCTTCTTCTTCTTCTTCTTCTTCTTCTTCTTCTTCTTCTTCTTCTTCTTCTTCTTCTTCTTCTTCTTCTTCTTCTTCTTCTTCTTCTTCTTCTTCTTCTTCTTCTTCTTCTTCTTCTTTTTCTTTCTCTCTCTATGCTTCTTTTCTCCTTCAACTGTCCCATCACAATGTACGCCGGTTGTGTCCTTCTCATGACATGACCGAAGAATGTAAATGGTCTCCTTCTAATGCGGGTGGTTCATTCTCTGTGTGAGTGAGTTAGTATTAGCCGGTGTTATAATATTGTCATGTATAGATATATACATGGGAGCCGCCGTGGTCTAGCGGCTAGACGCTTACCTGCGGATCTGAAGGTTGTGGGTTCGGTACCTGAAAGGGGGCCGCACTTTTTTAAAACAACCTTGGCTTCAGGTCGACCCATCCTTGAATGGGTACCAGGTACAGTCCTGGTAAGTAAAGGCGGCTGGTGTGATGCTGACTACATCACCCACCAACTGCCATTCTGGCTATAAAATAAAGATCTAGCGTTGAAAACCCAATACGGATGAATGACGTGGAAAAGGGTCCTTTACTTTTTTCTATTTCTAATAGGTATATCATGTAGGAGATTGCTGGGACTGGGTAAGGTATGATGTGGTCTTGTGCCACAGGCTCTACGGTAACCAGGAAGGCCATCCTGGGTCACCCCCAAAACATCCCTGGCCAGTGGGTTCTCAGGTGAGGGTATGACAGGCCTAGCAAACCAGCAGTGAATTTATTATTGCTACAGAAAATATAAATCTTAAATTGATAAAGTCATGGGAAGTAAAGGCCGCCGGCGTTATGCTGACCACATCATCCGCCGATTGGTTTTTTAAAAATAGGTCTATAGGTCTAGCCCTATATGCCCAATACGCCCGAAGGCGCGGAAAGGGGTCCTTTACTTTACTTACAGAGAATACAATGAGATATAAATGAGCTGATCTGTCTACGACTGTCCCAGCAATATTTCACATCCTTCATGCATTCTAGGGCATATCTGTGGAAAGCATCTGCAACAGTCTGAGGCAGCTTCCACAGCTGAAGGGAATGGTCAATGAGGACACTCTGTATGTGATGTGTGCCATACAGCCGCATGACCCAGGCACAGTGGAGATCACACTGGTAAGAGGGGTTATTTAAGTTTAGTTTTTACTAGAACAATCTTTTCCATGCTCAGTCTACGAAGGCTTAGGTGGCTGGGTCACACCTGGAGAATGGAAGATGGTCCTAAGGACATCCTTTGTGGTGAATTAAAGGCAGGTTGAAGATGTCGAGGCCGACCTCTACTACGGTATAACATTGTGTGCAAGCGGGGCATGAATGATACAGGTATTGAGGTCGTGGGAACAAAATGCCATGGACCGTGTCGTGTAGAATGGGCATATCAGGAAGGGAATGAGCGTCTGAAAAGAAATGGATTAAACACAAATGTTGACAAACCCTGAAATCCCATACTATCATCGTGGAAGACTTTTTTTGACATGGGCGCGTCTTGCTAGTCACGCTCACCATCGCCATGGGCTGTAAGTCCCATCCCTCCTAATAGCGCAATATAACTCTATTGTCTTGAAAGAGTGAAAGGTGCCAATCAATCATCAGTTTAGTTTAGTCGATGGATCAACATCATGGCACACGGGTGTAACCTATAAGTGCTTTGTTCTACTTCTAACTCAAGCCTGAGTCTGAAGAATCTCAGTGCAACTCCATTGCACCGGTGAGGATCCTGAAATAGTTTGGGTAGATTTTCAACTCCCCATCTTGCCCGGTCAGCGAGGTGAGGCTACTCTTTTAGATTTCCAACTCCAAGGGATTTTTTACGTGCGCAACAATACACACGGTCAACTGATCTTACTACCCAGAGACAAGGGGAAATTAGTAGAATCCCACGTGAAAAAATCCTAGCCTTCACCAGGGCTTGAACCCGGGACCTCCAGCACTCGAGGCTGACACCATACCTTGAGACCACTCCGCCCCCTTGAGAGAGAAGTTATTTTATTAACCTTGAGCCTATAGCAACAGTCGGCAGTGCAATGAAGCATAACCTTATTGAGTCATGTTTTCAATCAAGCAATCTATATGTACATAGAGTCTGATTCTTTTGTAATATTCTACCCATATGACGTAACAGGACATAACTCAACATTTTAGAGGGTGGTGCTTTTAACGATCCCAAAACATCTAGAACTTACCCTAACCCCAACCTATCTACGTCCCACGAGAGAGTGCAGCCTAGGTCCCATGACTGCATGCAGCCTACCACCCCCTGAATTATTAGACTGCCCCGTGACCTGTGGATTCCCCCTTTTTGGAGTAGGATATTAAAAAAAGCACTTAGAGTTCTGCCTGCTAGTTGCATTTATTAGTTGTTAGGTTGGGTTGATTCAAGAACTGACATCACAGCACACAGGATTTTTTCCAAAGTGCTCCATCCCCGTCTTCAGCAGCCAGCGCAGAGTTCCAGTACAGATGGTGTCATCAGCATTCTGATTAGGCCTATACGTCCGTCATCTAAGCGTCGAGTATCGGCCAGATCGCCTCGTCACTCCTTGGCACATCACTCTCACCAGACTGTGGTGATCCATATGCTATGTACAAGTTTTCCCACAAAGCCTCAACCACATCTGCCTTATCATGCATAAATATTCCACCAAGTTGTGCAGAGCCAGCAGCTAGCCAATCTGTCCTCTGTTTATTTCCCAACACACTGGCATAACACCAGAGAACAGATCAAGACAATTTTCCCCACTCATAAAAATGTATTAGCTCTAGCTATTCAAGTCAAAAAAATATGTAACTCTTGTCAGTCACATGTAATTTGTACTTCAACCATTTGTGTCTCGAACTATGTGCACTTTAGAGCAACAGCTGTGGCATCTTATGGAATTTAACAAGAAAGAAAACAGATTAGTAACCTGGTATGCGAACATTACTCTCACAACTAGGCAGCCGGTATAAGGTAAATATGCGATGGATACCATCCCACTATGGAGTTCCTGGAAATGAAAAAGCTGATAAACTAGCTAAGTAGGGTGTAAATGAAGAACAACCTGACGTACCAGTCTCTTATCAGCAAAAGAAGAAAATAATCAAATCAATCAGAAAGCCACCAAAACCAGCACAAGATGATTACCATTTTATGGACAGACCAGAGCGAGTTATTATTCTACACCTTAGAAAAGGACCATTCGACTTCGCAGCCACATGTACAACACATTTTAAATCAGCAAATCAGCCATGTGCACATGTGGACTGGCACCTGAGACAACAGATCATGTCCTCCAAGACTGTCCCAAACACAACATATCAAGACAAAACTTTTGGCCAAGAGAAACATCCATGAAAGTCAAACTTTACGGGTCGCTGAGAGAATTACAAAAGACAGTGAAGTTCATACTTAAGACAACATTGCAGATGTATATATAATTTATTTCAAGCTAACAAAAGAAGAAGAAGAAGAAGAAGAATTATTGCATTTCGCAGTAGAAGCCTTACTTTCATTTCGACAGTAGTATTAAACGCGGACTGTTCAGAAGCAATGGCAAACTACTAAACGTAAAATTGCCTTGTAAAATTACAAAAGGAAAAGAAAACAATAATTAATTTGTTCTGCAAAGACCTGTAAAGGATACTCAACTAACTATACCATAGACAAATCAAATGTTGTTTGGTCTATAAAATATATGTCTAGCACTATATACCCGATACACTTTTTACTTTAAAAACATTTAATAGTTTCTGAAATACAACAGATCACATTATCATTCTGAAACTTCATTATATTTGCAGTCAGCCAGGCTGGATGGTGACAGTGACAAAGCTAAAAACACAGTAACCCAGGCACTGGATAAAATGGCTGCAGTTCTCTCACACAAACAGGCAAACAGCAGTGCCCTGGCAGCCGTCACAGAAATCAGACTGGAGACAGCTATCAGTGAGGAAGAGGATAGTGGTATGGGAGAGTATTACATCAGTTCTATCTATCTATCTTTTTGTCTATCTGTCTGTCTATATGTCTGTCTGTCTATCTGTGTCTGTCTCTGACTGTCTGTCTGTGTTTGTCTCTGTCTGTCTCTGCCTGTCTGTCTGCCTGCCTGTCTGTCTGTCCATTGTCTATCTCTAATGATGTTAGGCATCTGAGACACGGCTAATGATCAGTTTCCCGGACAGTGCGCTAGTTAGCTTATTGCAAAGTGACACTGTCGAGTTTCAGCAAGTTGTTAACTCCATCTACCCATCTTCTGCTTGGCCTTCCTCTGCATCTTACTGCTTCAATTCTCATGATGTATGCTCTTGCAACCGATGATGCTGACGATGCTGCACTAATTACATGTCATTAAGATGATGTAAATACACTATTGTGTATGAATTCAAGAGGGGTGAAGAAATAGGAGAAGTGTCTGGGCAACCACTAGCATCAACAATTATTACAGAGAAGATGGCGTTGTATTGGGCACATCTCCAGAAGAGACTAATGAGAATTGCCAAAAAGTCAGTTCCACTGATGCCGAGGAGCGGCTGGCCAAATAGTTAGAACGATGTGCTCTCATGAGGAAGACCCAGGTTTGAATACTCGGTAAGGCTGGGGATTTTTTTCTATCAGGCAAAATAAAATCCTCACCTGCACAGTCGTGGCGACAGTACTAGCCATGCGGCCGCCAATCCTCAAAGACTCCTTGCCTACACCCCAAAACTGGTACATAAAGTCAGTAATTGGCAGTTCTACTAATGCTATTCCTCCATGCCGTGGCTTAAGGCCATCATGCATCACCTCTCTTGGTCTACCTCTGCTTCTCCTACCATTGATCGGTCCGGTCATCACAAAGCTCTTCAGTGTCTCTGTTCCCATATCATGACCGAAGAACACTGGCTGCCTCTTTCTTATAAACACACACAGTTTCTAATTTCATTAGTTACATCCAGGTAGTCAGCAGTAGTCAATGTGTCTGTCTACGGTATCTGCTGTATTCGTACAGTCGTCCCCTTGTGGGTTGCAATTTTTTAGTTATTTTGAAGACCCACCCTGGCTTGTGCCGGGGACCTTAAATATGGCCTAGTGACTGAATAGGGTTTCCGTGGCACTTTGTGTCATCAGGTGTTTATCGCTTGTGTGATTTACCTACCTTTTATTATTTGCATATGTTTGTTTCGTAATGTTATTTATTTCATCTATTTCAGAGCCTGCTTTTCTAGTCCCCGTATTATGCTCAGTAATCGCAGCGTTAGGAGCGGCATGTGTTGCTATTTTAGTCATATGGCATCGTCGTGTGCAAAGAAGAAGGAGGAACTTGCGAGATGAATATCTAACCAGCACTCAAACGGCAGCAAATAACGAAATCCAAGACAATATCCGACGTTACCGCAACCCTTTGTTCTCATCCAGTGACAAGAAAGGAATTCCTAAAGCAGTTCCAACAGAGGAACTTAACGAAATTGACGTGGACAAATATGACAAAAATCCTCGGCGTCAGATGACCCAAGCTGACTCTTCCCCTGATCTCAATGACATTCAGGAATATCGATCTCAACCGAAAAAGAACAACAAAAAAGATATTAATATTCAGTTATCCAGGTCACTTCTTGACGAGCCTGAAGTGATTGTTTAATCATAGTTTAAATGTCCATGTAAATGTGTCTTGAATAATTTATTGTCAGTGTTTGTCTTTTTCTTTTGGCCAGCAAATGTTCAATATAAGGTCTTGCATAAGCATAAAATGATTTGCTTTATTGTAGGTTCTTGTGTGAGCACAAAGTAATCTTTATTATAGGTTCTTGTGGGAGCAGAAAGTAATCTCGATTGTAGGTTCTTGTGTAAGCAGAAAGTAATCTCGATTATAGGTTCTTGTGTAAGCAGAAAGAAGTCTACTACAATGAACATTTTTTTAAAATCAGATAAAGTAATA
This sequence comes from Candidula unifasciata, assembly GCA_905116865.2. Lineage (NCBI taxonomy): Eukaryota > Metazoa > Mollusca > Gastropoda > Stylommatophora > Geomitridae > Candidula > Candidula unifasciata. The sequence continues at coordinate 437,446 of CAJHNH020001480.1, forward strand.
ATTTACATCATACCAGCTTTATCAATCAATCAGGTACGGTCTCCACAATGAAGGTTGGCTGCAATGGATCTCCAACAAGCCCTGTCTCTTGCCCTTGATGTACACTCACTCATACTGCTGTTCGTCCATCTCTTGATGTTATCCTCCCACTTGTAACGCTGCCTCTTGCTCGCCTACCTTGAACCTTTCCCTCTAGGATGATCCTTACAATACGGTTATGTCTTTTAACGTGGCCAAAATATTTCACTTGTCTCTTTTTTATTTCACCCAGCAACTCTCTTTTCAATCCCAATTTCCTCAGTGCTTCCATTACTGTCTCTGGGTGCTACGTGGTAAGGTCCCAATCTTTTCCACGTTGGCCAGCGATGTTTTCCTTCGTGTCCCAACACGCCTCATGTGTGCCACACACTTTGCTGTTTCGCTTTGCAAGCCGATGATCTATATAATTAGAATCTTCCGCCTTGTTTACCGTCCCAGTCTTTGTGTACTAGGGATGGACATCTCCCTTAGTAGGATATTACTCCCACTTCACTCATGTAGTTTAGCCAGTCAGCCAAGACTGTTGCCCGTGGTGTGGCCACCGCCCTACACAAGCGGTATTCGTGGAGCCATACATGAGCTAGGTAAAGAGATAAGAACCAAATAGGATCCTGGACTATCCTTACGGATATGGCTGCCACTCACCGTGAGGTACTATCCCTCTCTCTTTACCCTACACCAGCTTTATAAGTAGAAAGTAATCTTCGTCATTGTGGGTTCTTGTGTAAGCACAAATTAATAAATTACATTGTAAATCTTCATTGCCTTTTTTTCCCTCCAGGGCATTATCATCATTTGTCTATAAAACACACATTTCCACTGCTTCCAAATAATTTTTCACCAACTGTCCGTGATACACTTCTACATATCAGGATAGGATTGATGTAGCTGTTGAGGATTCTCTTTCTCCTCTCAACTGACAAAGAAAGATTGTGTAGAATATTCTTCATTTCCTTTAAAGGATATACAGCTGTTTTCAGCATGACTGAAGCCTGAAGGGCACATATTCCAATGTTTATGATGTAAGTCACACAATCAGTAGTACAAAGTTGAAAGTATTTACAGTATTCGACCGAATATCTTTCTTTGAGATACATAAAGTCAGAACTTTCCAATCTTTTAGCGTTTGACGACACACTTTTTTTAGACAAAAATAATTTCCCGACACTGTAATTTAGTCTGCTAGGAAATAATAGAGATGAGATGTCTTAGGAGAGCTGCCAGTGTGACAAGAATAGAAAAAATCAGGAATCAAGAAATTTGAAGAAGACTATGACTCAGGCCAGTCATAAAGTTCATTAAATGAGATGAATTGGCCACCTGAGGAGAATGCCCTGTTACCAACTGCCACAAAGAGCCTCGCTGAAGAAATATAATGAACACAGAGCAAGGGGAAGACCACGAGAAAGATGGAGTGAGATCATCAGGAGCAACCTAACAGAAATGAACACCAACTTGTACAATACAGTGAAAAAGCGCACAAACAAACCTTACCTCTCCTCCCAACACCTCGCTGAGGTAAATGGTGGAAGAGAAGAAGAAGAAGGAAGATTGAAATAACTGCTTATATATATACGGAAACATACTGTGGCTCCTGAAAAATAAGACAGGGTCTTATATTAATTTTTGCTTAAAAAATGCACTAGGGTCTATTTTCAGGGGATGTTCTTTTGTTTTTAGATACACAATTCTACACTTATTAAAATACAGTTATGTCATGTTCTTCCCTGACATTGTCATACTCTCCAAATCCGGAATTCTAGCTTGAATATCTTGCAACTTTGTTTCCTGTATAACCATTGGCCCCAGTGTCTCATGTTCAGCAATAAATCATCATTCATCATGTACCCTGCCAACTTGCGTAGGTGCTCATGCATCTCCACGGATCACGATTCCTGGTTGCCTGGAACAGCCCTCTTGATGATATCCCTCCATGCCATCGTTTCAGCCCATTCAGCATCGTCTCTCTTGGTCTGCTTCTCCCCCCTCTTTCCACAATGTTTTTCAATGCCCCTCTTCTAATTATGTGCCCAAAGAACAGTGTTTGTCTCCTTCTTTTTAATGTATATAGAGATCTACTACAGCAAAAAAGCTTTCCTGAAATGAACATTTCCTGTACATGTAACCTACATTAGTAACAAAGCTGTTGGTGATTTTATCCTATGAATTCTTCACCCAAGCCACTTACTGCAAACTAAGTCGCATTGGCATTTGTACTCCAACTGGCCATTCGGCAACAAGTCTCTCATTTTAGCTGATGATCTTAACTAGGGCTCACTTTTGGTGTATGGCTTATATTAAAAGCATCATTAAAATTGTGCTAGGGCTTACGTTTTGGGGGGATGGATCTCATTTTCAGGGAAACACGATGTGTATATATATATATATATATATATATATATATATATATATATATATATATATATATATATATATATATATATATATATTATGATTGGGCAACACACTTTGACACTGACACCATCACACTTATGTGTCGTGACAGACGATTTGAAAAACTCTGCTTTAAGTAATAAATTGAACTCAGCATAACTCAGTGCCAAATTATAAAAATGTATATTTTTTAAATATTTTGTAAAGTTTAATAACTTATTTATAATTTATTCTGACATTTATGAATCATAGCTGAGTTATTGTTTTGTAAGTACGCTTACTGTGTTCATTGGGCATAGATGTCTAAACGTTGCTATAAATGTGCTAGCTCTTTAAAAAAATGAATCTGCCAGAAAAGATGGGTACTTGTTTGCTGTTTTATTAAACAAAGATATGTACTTGTTTGCTCATTGATGAAGTTTGGTACTTTTAGAAAATTTGCATTTACTGAGTTTAAGGATCCACTTTGAGGAATAGGACCCACTGCCCCCCTCCCCGAACAAGGATGTTGGTAAAAGGTGACCTAATTAGGGGTGTTTTCTCTAAGAAGTCGAAGTCGGAGTGCATCTGCCTGTGAGGTGAGAAACCAACAGTCTGTATACAAATAAGCTAGCTTTGTATCAGGATGTGCATATAAACCTAAAGTTCTGAAACAAGACTTAAGTCCAGAACTTTCTACCGGGGTTAACCGCCCCTGATAACCAAGAAAAGGATGTGCAGCAAGGTCACTGACAATCAGTCAGGAGTTTTCCTGTGTGAGGCCTTCAACAGCTGCAGTTGCATCTGGGGGTCAACATATGGTGTGCCTGACCCGGTCTTAAATGGTCTATCACAGAGGGCACCATGTTATGAGACTGCTTACTCCACTTATACATTTGCAGGACTGATAGGCATGCATCAACACAGTGTATCTTTATATTACGTTCTGAGGAGAATGGCACTGTGAGGAGTTACAAGGGGATCTGGCCGACGCTCAATACCCAGGAGAAAGGCAATACAATCAGTTACTGGTACCATCGTAATTTTAACACTTCGCTTGCTGCTGAAGATGGGGAAAGAGCGCTTATGGTGGTGTCCCGAATGCTGTGATGTCAATTCTTAATTCAACTGTATCTTTATTGGCTTATGAATTTCTGTAGGTTTCACCACTTCATTTGTCAAAAAAACATAATACTGATGCTCTTTGGTGCATCTCAAAAGTGTGGTGGCCATCTTTAAAGTTATTATGATGTCAGTGAGTTCTCTGCACCTTGATGTCACATGTTAAACACTTTTGACATCCTTAACAACAATACTGACACATTATAAGACAATGGCATGATTTTTGTAATATATATCACATTTTAAGATTTGTATTTGAAGTTCCCTTGTAGAGGCAACCTACAAACACTTGTGGTCACCAGCCGGGTAGAGAAGAAATAACAGAGCTAAATAGACGCCGGTGATATCTCGGCAGTGACTTCAAGGGCTGGAAAATGCTAAAGACAAAGAAGAAGAAGAAGAAGAAGTTACTAGACCACACAGTAAGACCATCAGGAACAATGTTACATCTATTGAGTATATCACAAAGTGAAATACAGAAGTTAACTTTATACAGAAAATGAATATGCAATGAAAGTTTTGAGAGAAAAAAAAAAAGAGACAGAAATGTCGGAAACTTTCACAAGAAACAACAACCTTATCAGAACATCACCTAGCAGAGAAAGTTTATAAAGACGGAGCTGTCACTAAAAAATTTAAATGTTTCCTAAATTTTATATTATCAGCTGAAGCCATAGTCTTTTCAGTTTAAAAGGAGATTCATTTTGTTTTTCATTGTTGAAGGTATTTGTCATAAACTAGAACACAAAATTCAAGATATAGTTTGAACATATTCTTACTTTCAGTAAAGAACTGAAATTTACTGCTCTTAGGACATTCCCATAAGTGCTCTTCCCCCATATTCAGCAGCCAGCTTAGAGTTCCAATTCAAATGGTACCAGTATTAAACTGACTGTATGTCTATCTTGTCTTTCCAATGAGTGTAGAGGTCTGCCAGATCCCGTGGTCACTCCCACTGCACAGTTCTCTTCAGGCTACGATGATCTAGTTGTGGTTCTGCACTGTTCGCTCACTCTCAAAGAGCCTTGACCACATCTCACTTGTCATGCATCAGTTTGTCAACCCCCGTGTGGATTCCGGGGCCCTATTATAGGAAACAAGAATAGACCCACTGCCTACCCAATAGCATGTTGTAAGAGTCGACTAATTGAGAGCTTTCTTCGAAGTAGGTGTGCATCTGCCTGAGAGGCAAGGAACCAGCAGTCTGCATACGAATTAGTCAGATCTGTCAAACGGATGCACAGGCGACACTCAGGTTCTGGAATTGGACTGCAGTCCAGAGGTGGATGAACAACCAGAACTTTCCATCAGAGTTTACAGCTGGTGAACACGAAGAAGAAGAAGTTTGCCAACAAGTGGTGCAGTACAACACAAACTTTTCCTCTAACTTCCTAATCTATTCATTCTAACTCCTAAAGTGAAACCCAGGTACACAAAGAATCAAAGTCACAATTAAAGTAATTACTAAATTATACCCTCGACTTGCTTCATACAATGTTTGAGCAACATGTATGTATGACTTTATGAAAAATGGCCTAAAGAATTTGTATGTATAGTTTTTGTGTGTTGTTGTGGACAATGATTCAAATAATAATAATGTAATTTTTGTGAACGAATCTGCAAAGAATTTATGTGTAACATTTGAATACGACCTTGTATGGAAAATTAGACAATTTGTTTGCAATATTTATGTATGACCTTGTGGAAAATGAAATAAATTGTTGTATTATTTATGGAAAATGATATAAATAATTTTTGTAATAATTTGTGGAAAATGATATAAATAATTTTTTAACACTGTGGAACACGATATAAATATTTCTTTATATTCTCCTTATTGTGGAAAATGATATAAAAAGATTTTTTTGGTTAACATTTATGTAAAACTTTTAACAATGCTGTTGTAAATATCATAAACTTATTTATTAACAGTGACATAATCGCTGACATAATATGGGATCTTCCGTCCAAAACAAGATAACATCATCTTCACAGTACATCCATTACCTCATATACATGTTAGTCATTTGTGAGTGTTTCTGTTAAACATAGTCGTAAAATATATCTGTGCTTTGTTTAATAATTAAAATGACAGTTGGTGATGAGATAGATATCTAACCCTGACATGAGGCTGTAGCTAACTTCATAATCATAGGGGTGCCCAGATGAAAGTAGAGGAACCTTTTCCCTCAACTTCAGGTGCATTAGGCACCTGTATTTTATAAATCAATCAGCACTTGATCAGTGATGTGGTCAACAAATTATACCGACCACCTTTACTTCCCAGGACTGTACCTGATACCAATTTTAGGCTGGGTTAGCCTGGAAGCCAAATTCATTTAAAAAAAAAAAGTCTGGCTCCATCAAGACTTGAATCCACAACCTTCAGATCTACAGGCTAGCATCTAGCTGCTACACTACAGTAGCTCTAGGCACCTTCCCGGTAAAAATGTCTTCTGTAGTTTCTTTCTTTTGTTTCTGATGAAGGTGCTGAAGCTCTTGGATTGTGAACTCAGCACATGCCAGGCGTTTGGTTCCAATGTGGCATTCAAGTTCTGTGGCAAAATTTACTTGAAATTTCAATCAAATTCCAAGTTGTCTGAGTTTTGAGTCGTTCAAATTCTGAGGTACAACTGTATAGCTTTTATAGTTTGATAATTGTTTTATTTCATTATTAGAAATTTAATTGAGCACTGCTTATGTTCCATGAGTCTCAATGTTGCAGTATGCTGCTGATTTGATTACACTAAGTCTCAATGTTGCAGTATGCTGCTGGTTTGATTACACTAAGTCTGGGTGTTGCAATATGCTGCTGGTTTGATTACACTAAGTCTTGATGTGCAAGGATGATGATGATCTGATTAACAAGAGACTTGATGTCTCAGTTTGATGATGATTTGATTGCTTCTAGTCTCAATGTTGCAATATAATGCTGGTTTGATTACATCAAGCTGTAATGTTGTAATATGATACTGGTTTGATTACATCAAGTCGTTATGTTGTAATATGATGCTGGTTTCTTCTTCTTCGTGTTCACCAGCTGTGAACTTTGGCGGAAAGTTCTGGTTGTTCGTCTACTTCTGGACTGCAGTCGTGTTCCAGAACTTGAGTGTTGCGTGTGCGTCTGTTTGACAAATCTGACCAATTTGTATATAGACTGTTGGTTCCTTGCCTCTCAGGCAAATGCTCTCCGACTTTGAAGAAAGTTCTCAATTAGTTGACTCTTACGACATGCTTTTGGGTAGGCAGTGGGTCTGTTCTTGTTTTACCTTTAACAGGGCCCCGAAACCCACACAGGAATGCTGGGTTGATTACATCAAGTCTTGATGTTCAAATGTAATGTTGGTTTGTCTAATAAGAGACTTTAGCTGCAGTCTCGATGATACTTTGATTACACTAAGTCTTGATGCTAAATCATGATACACTCACAACAGAAAACTCACAAAATAAAACAAGAAGTGTTTGGATTATTTCCTTTATCTTTATAAAAATGTATGACAGTGATTTAGTTGTACTTTGTGCAATTTTATTGCGTGGCCACATCCCCATATTTTTAAAAGTGGTCACTTTGGAATAAATTGTTGTTCGAATGTTAACATTTATTGGCTGTAAGCTTTGACAGAAAGTTCTGTTTGAGAAAAACAGATCCAATCCCACCACCACCACCCCCCCCCCCCCCCCCCCAACAAGAAAGTAGTAAAAGTAGACTACTTGGGGGTGTTGCTTTCAAAGGCAGAGTGCATCTGCCTGAGAAGCAAGGAACCAACAGTCTGCATACAAATGAGCCAGATAAGTAAAATGGATGTGCAAGCAAAATTAAAGATCTAGAACAAGACTAAAGTCCAGAAGTGGATGAACAACCAGTACTTTCCACTAGAGTTTACAGCCGGTGAACATGAAGAAGAAAAAGATTTGGCTGAAACATACATACATCGACAACAACACTCAAAAGGTTTATTCAACGATTTGTGTATTACCAGGGCACAGACATAAAATGACTATGCTGTATGCTACACAGATTTTGAAGCTGTCAAAATATTTCTCATATCTATACAATGAACATCTGACATGTTTTCTACAGTTGACGGAAATGTATGTTGTAAATTAATTTATGTGTTTAACTTTTTAAACTTCTGGAAATGTAAATGAAAAGTTTTTTTGGTTTGTACATAGGCAGTGTCTTGAGAGTGAGTGTTAGCAACAAAGAGAGTTTGTGTATGTACGGCATGTGTGGGTGTGGGACAAAAAAGAGTAAGAGAAAACAATTTACATGTGTGTGTATGTGTGTGTGTATATATATATATATATATATATATATATATATATATATATATATATATATATATATATATATATATATATATATATATATATATATATATATATATATATATATATGCATGCAACTGTTTGTGCTTTAGCATGTTTATGCAGAAGAATGCTGAAAGCGCCATATTCAGCTACATTGAGAAACTTAAATGTTTGGGAAATGCTACAGCATTATCCAGTTTATCAGAAATCTGAGGAAAAAGGTCATAAATGCACATAGTGAGAAGAGAAAAGACTGGAATAAGGTGTAATCACTAGTAGGATTTATAGAACATGAGTTAAGAGGAAAAAAGCAGGAGATGATTTTTGACAGCCGTTTATCAGGGCATGGATTCTTGTTCTCCTTCACTCTTCTTATCAATTCAGGTGTCAAGGGATACATAAGGTTCTGCTTCTCACTCTTGTGGCCACTTCGATCATAGGGACATAGTAGGGATGTAGAGTTTCTCTGATGTTATCTTCTTCTTTAGTTTGCTTGAAATAAATTATCTATATCTGCAATGTTGTCTCTAGTATGAACTTCACTGTCTTTTGTAATTGAGTTATGAGTTAGATTATCTTCACAGCCCTCCGGACACATCCACAGGCGCTCAGATTCCCCTCTCAATATATTCATCAGCTTTGTGCGGGTAATAGTGCCAGTCCTAACAAGACTTTGTTTGCGTTCGGTGTGCTTCTCATGCTTGGCCTGGGTGTCGACCTGGGAGTCAAGGTCATTTTTGAAAAAAGTCGCGCTCTGCCAGGGAGCAAACCCACAACCTTCTGATCAGCATGCGAGTATCTAGCCGCTACACCACGGTGACTCCCTACTGCATTAGATGTTAATGGAGAAACATCAATGTAAGAAATTATCTAGTCGACCCAGCCCAAAATGGGTACCAGAAAATGTCTTGACAATTGAAGTCAGTCAGCTCCCTTGTAAGTTATAGGGCCTCATTTTTGGGGAAAACAAGAATATGCTCACTGCCTCCCTAACAAGCATGTCATAAGAGTCTACTAATCAGGGGTTTTCCTTCAACTTTGGAGTGCATCTGCCTGTGAGGCAAGGAACCAGCAATCTGCATACAAATAAGCCAGATCTGTAAAAATTGATGTGCATGCAATACTCCAGTTATAGAGCAAGACTAAAGTCCAGACGTGGACAAACAACCAGAACTTTTCACAGGATTTTACCGCTGGTGAATGCGAACAAGCAGAAGAAGAAGACAGTGAGCAGAATGGTGACCACATCATTGACTTTGCCAAATGACCTATTAAAAAAATGGATTAAGCACCATATGCCCTGAAAGTAGGAAAAGGCTCCTTTCAAGTGAACATTTTAGTTTCTGACACAACCTGCCATTTGGCCAACATTTCTAGTCACTGAAATTGTGCCACTGGTGTTTGTATATTGTAATAAGTTACTGTTCCTTAGTTTTAATTTCTGCAGAGTTATTGTTCCTTCCATGTAATTTTTACGTGTCAACTTTTGTCATTATGAGTTTAAACATACAATAAACTTGTGGAGAATTATGATATATGTATCATCTGTTTGAATTTTATTCAAACATCTGTGTGTGTTTGTTGAAAAGGTTTTCACAGTAATTCATCTTTGGCTGTCAAAAAAAATCATGTACACAAATAAAATATGGTCTGTTTTAAGTGTTGTACCCTCAGACTTAAACAAAAACCTCAAAAACTTTTGTACAGATCAACAGAAATGTATGCATGTAGTATTAGATTTTCCATGTCTTTGTGATTTCATAATTTACAACTGCTGCTGTTGTCTTAAAGCGGGGAATTTCCTTGAGCTTTGTCAGACTAATAATTTGTGAATCATTTAAAAAACAAAAATTTACAGTAACTGACACACATCAGATACTTTTCATGAGCCAGTCAACAAGCATTTTGACAGTACATAACGTATCCACTTCACTATTCAAAATACGTGCACCTTAGTTTCTTGAGGATTACCTTTGAAACGCATGCAGTTTAAGGGGTCACTACACCAACAATTTTTTTTTCTAATCTACAGAGTTAGAGCAATTATTTTAAAATGGTCATTTGTAGGGATACATGTTATTACATTTGTATACTTCAAGTGTAAAAAAATCATGGTTTTCATGGCAATAGCCGCCATTTCAGAGGGAAAGGGGGGGGGGGGGGGGGGGGGGGGGGGGGGGGCATGTACTTAGAATCCTAAAATTTCAAAAACAAACATACATATTAAACAACAGATGACAGATTCATGACCTTTTATCATATTTAGAGGTACATGTGTAGTTTATTTACTTTAAACATGTTTTTAAATAATTTTTGTAGAATTTTAAAATGTAGGTGTATTGAAAAAAGTCACACACAAAAATCTTGCATATTAAAACAATAATCACATTTTAAAAAAAATCTTTCTAAAATCTACTTTTAAAATAATATTGTTTATGGAGTATCCATATTACATTTCATGTTTCTAGTCTTTATATTAGCTGAGATTTTAGAATTTCACACACACGACAAACAGAAATATAGAGATGTGAGAACACTGACTTTAAAACTTTTTTTTTTATCTTAAAAAAGTGCATGGGTTGGTGCCTTTAGTATTAACTTTTCAATGCTAAACTGTTTACAAATGACATACATTTTGTGTGTATTCTATTCTACGAATGCCGAACTTTACAAAAACAAACACATTGAAAAAGTGTTATTTTTGTCATAAATTGGAGAAAAAAAATGCTGTGTAGTGACCCCTTAATGTTTTGCCAACTTTGCTTCAAGCCATTTACTGTAAACATACTAATTATATACTTTGAATCAGTGTCTGTTTTTTCATATTCCACAAATAAGGCAAAATAAAAACTAGAGGTTTGTTTAAATTATAATGATTTCCCTACAAGGACATGATTATTAACAAGCTGCATGCTACAAGTCAACAGTTTACATGAACAGTTACTGAGTAACAGATTTTTAAAGTCTGGCACAACTTTTGGAATGAACTATACAGTATTTCTGCTTTTTTTCACATATCCTTGAAGGTCCAAATGAATGCTGATGTTGAAAACATTGCTTACTCAGATATATGCAACAAAAATTAAATTGTGCTTATCTGAATACTGATATTCCAAATTGTAACGGACACATCATATCCTCAAAAGCCACCATATAACTTTAGTAAAATAAACCTCTCTCATCAGAAAAACTCCACGATGTGTTTATGGTTGAGGCGGTCAGAAGAGCAAGAAACAGTACCATATATCTCCTTCAACACTAGAAGCAGTCAAAGGGGAAGTGGAAAAGAAAAAGACTTTCTCTCAGGAAGGCACCAGAGGAACAGATAGATTAAATAGGGGGCTGCGTGGTATCGAGGTATGGTATCTGCCTTGTGTGCTAGAGGTCCCAGGTTTAGGCCCTAGTGATAGCTGGGATTTTTTTTCATGTGGACTTCTAGTAATTTCCCCTGGTCTCTGGGTAGTGGGATCGGACTCTCATGTGCATTGTTGTGCATGTAAAAAATCCCTTGGCGGTTAGAAATCGAAAAAAGTAGCCTAACAGCGCTGCCCGGGCAAAATTTGGAGCTAAATTTCAGGATCCTCACCGGTGCTACGGAGCCCGTGCACTGCGCTGAGCCTATTCGGAGTTAGAGGTACAATGTATTGGGAAATGAACAGGCAGATAAGACTTGCTGGTTCTGCACCACTTGGAGGTGAACTGATGTATCACAAGTTAGATATTGTAAGGACCCTTTGGGAACGGGTGAACAGTAAGGAGGCACAGATAGATCATTGTCGTCTGAGGACAATGGCACTGCGAGGAGTTACCAGGGGATCTGGCCGACGCTCAACCCTCACGGGAAGGATGAGACGGATATACAATCAGACGGTTACTGGCACCATCAGAAGTGGAACTCTTCGCCTGCTGCTGAAGATGGGGACTAAGCACTTTTGGGAGTGTCCCGAGTGTTTTGATGTTGACTTTTAATTCTGCATACAACATTCAGCACTGACTGCTGATTGGCTTATAACAATATGAGTCTAGCGTCATCTGCCCTATGTGCCATTGGCATAAAAAGGATCCTTTACCCACTTTATCAATGATGCTATGCAGTCATGTATTTTAGGTATATATTCTATGTCCCTATCATCATCATCATCATGTGCCTTGCCAACTGGCGTAGGCGTTCATGCATCTCCACAGATCTCTGTCTCTTGTTCTCTGGATCAGTTTCACCGATAATATCTCTGCATGCCTCAGTCACAGTCCATCCGTCATCATCTCTTTCGGTCTGCAACTACCTCTTCTACCGTTGATCTTCCCAGTTGTCACAACATTCTCAATAGCCTCCCCCCTCATCACATGACTAAAGAACAGTGCTTGTTTTTTGCTTATAGCTGTATATATTGATCTGCTTTCATTAGACTCCTTTAGGCAATCCTCGTTAGTTACTCTGGCAGTCGGTGGGATTCTTAACATACGTCTGAAAAACCACATTTTTGTCCCTAAGGAAACTATTTTTAGGGCAGAGCAGATAGCAAGCAACTTGTCAGCCTCATATATCAAGAAAATCTGCCTGAAACCATTCACTGATGACACCTGGGACCAACATCTGAGCTGTGAAACCTACAGCCACACTGACTGCAGCCCACAAGTTGCTGTAGCTGTCGTCCTGGGTTACAACTGAAAAGCAAGACAAGCACATTTAAGATTCTCATAAAATCTCCTTGTTAGTTTGTGGGACCCCATTTTGGCAAAAGAATGGGGGGGGGGGGGGGGAGAGGACCCATAAACCCACGCCTACCATTTTGTAAAAAGCAACTTATTAGAGGAGTTTCTTTCAAAGTCAGAGTGCATCTGACTGATGGGCAAGGAACCAACAGTCTGCAAATAAATAAACCAGATATGTGAAACGGATGTACATACACAACTCAAGTTCTAGAACGAGACATAAGTCCACAAGTGGATGAACAACTAGAAATGTCTGCTAGAGTTTAATGCTGGTGAACACTAAGAAGAAGAAGAAGAAACAACAGCAGGAGGGGGAGGAGAAGAAGAAGAAGGTTCTCATAAATAATAATACAGAAACTGCAGAATGAAACATATAACACCAAGAAGCTATAACAGTCATTCACACAAGCAACAAGAGCAACACAAGTGCAGTGGCAGCTCACTTGCCTGTTGACTCATGGACATGTGTTTGAGTTCTCACCAAGGAGATAACCAACCAGTACTTTCACAGCTAGTGAATGCAGAGGAAGAAAAACAACTGAATGACACCTCTGGTGTTCATAACACTCCTGCAGATCTGTGTATAGACTTTGAAGCAGCAAAGGGTTTGTCAGTTTTTGAGTTGAGTTGAGTTAAGTCAAGAATTGACATCACAGCACTCGGGGCATTCCCATGTGTACTCTGTCTTCATCTTCAGCAGCTAGCACTGAGTTCCAGTACTGATGGTACCGGTCACAATCTGGTTATATGTCCGTCTTGCCTTTCCTCTGAGTGCAGTGAGCTGGGCAGACTCTCTGGTTACACCCAAGTGCCTCATTCTCTCCAGGCCAAAATAATCTTGTTTCTCTACTGATTCTGTTCCCAAAGGGCCTTGACCACATCTGCCTTGTCATATATCAATTCACCACCCAGTGGTGCAGATCCGGCCAATCTGTCTCGCTGTTCATTACCCACTACGTCAGCCTTGCCTGGAGAAAACATTGTCAGTTTTTGAGTCCAGATGTATAGGCTCAGCTAGCAGAGACAATACATGTATTACTTTCACAACAACTATTATCAACAGAAATCCCTCTACTGCTCATCGTCATGTAGCAGGTCCTTTGCAGAAGGTTGTTGTCATCATGGTCTGCCTGAAAGAAACTTGGTCTCTCGCCAGCTCTCCCATCTTGAGAACTTTTCTACTTGAAGTGTCACTTATATCCCGTGCCTATCTTCATGCTGGTTGGTACCTGCTCATCTTTCCTGCTTTTATTTCTTTTCCCAATCTGTCGTGGTGCTTGACAAAACCAAAACATTTCATCCTGTGAGATAAGATGCTGCCCACATCCATGTCCATTCTAGAAACAAAATTTAAATGCTGACTACATTCAACCTGCAAAGCTGTCAGTAGTCTCCGGTTATATTTATGGTCGGGTTTATTTGTGCAAATTGTTTCGCTTAGATTAAGGTAAGTGAGCCAGGTTGCAGCCTACAACCAATCTTCCTTTTGCTCCTATCCCCCATGATGTCAGCACCTCTTTCTCTCGCTCTCCATGGCACTCTGAGAATGGCTCTATAGGACCCCAGATCAAAAGCTACTATTCTGTCTGAAGGACTGCAAAGCAGCCCACGACTCACATCCACATCTTGCCATAGAAAAGGCACACTCCCTCAAAACCCTAACCTTGACTTCTCCACCGATGCCCAACCATGGGTTTTTAATGCTATTTCATCTCTGCATTGCTGTGGCCATCCTCCTTTTGACTTCTATTGTTTAGTCTCCATTGCTGTTTATTATGAAGCCTAGACATTCAAAGTTTGCGAGAATGCTGCTATTTTTAGTAAATATAATCAAATCCAGTTCATGTTTTAGTATGGAGAAACCAAACTGCAGTGAAGTTAAAACTTCGACCAAGACTAAGACATCTAGTTCATAATAAATTTGCTTTCTGGAGACTGGAGAATGCAATCAAAATAAAACAGCAGTTCTTAAGGATTTCTAATGGATGACAAAACAAGTATTTTGGTTTTTTGGGTCAGCAGAGTTAAAACATATGTCATCATATTTTTTGGTCTGTCTATGCCTCTTCTACCACTTATCTTACCAAATAGCCCATTGCTCATAAATGCCTCTCTTCTCATCTCCCCAACAGATAGCAAAAGGTATCATGCTCATCTTTCTTCTTCTTTTGTCATCTCCCTGATACCAGGTTGTAGCCCGGTGTCATGGTTTTCTGTACTTGTTTTGGACTTCTTGGTTGATGGATTTGTTTACCGGTTTGCTGGTTTCAGTTAAACCATTTATCTATCTCTTTCGTGGTAGACTCCTTACCTTCTTTCCAGATGTTTTGCTGTAAAAAAAGTCTAATATGCAGTTTTGTCTGGCTGTATTCTCACTAGGTGGTCGAACCACTTCACTCTTTGTCTGTCAATATAATTCAGACATAGTCTTGTTCTGCCTTTCTCTCTAATGATGATATTCATAAGCCTGTGTCTTTTTGTGTTGTTAGTGCTCACCTTTCAAAGCCTGAAATGTTGATATGTACACAAATGCCTGGCTCAGCCACAGGTAAATACTGCTGTACACTTGTCCCCACAATAGGGCAGGGATAGCCAGCATGTGCCATAGGCTGGCTACAATCACAGCTTTTGTCAATGGTTGTGTCCTATATGGTTATAAGAAAGTGTAACAGGGTTAAGTAACATCACATAAACAAACACTGCTGCACAAAGATTCATTCTTGTAAAATAAAACACCAAAAACTAAGTCACACAAAAGTTTATATATAAAAGCAAAATATCATATTAAAAATATACATATCAAATAGTATTAAAATAACACTTTAAAAATGTATGTCATGGTAGCATTGTACTGGCACCTTTTCTAGTCTTTATTTTCTTTCTGCAGCACTACTAAAATAGGCACTTTTTAGCGACTGCTGACACCTTTTTTTACATACTTTCTGGTGTGTACCGGCACCTTTTCTTTTTCTTCTAGAAAAAGCCTTGATTACAACCAATGTTACCAGTGACTGCCCTGACTTATGTCACCCCTGATTAAAAGATCTGTCACCTTTCATTTTTTTTTAAATGTCACTATTTGAGAAAAATCGTAGTAGTAAACAAAACAGTAGAGAAAGTGATGGAAAATGAGGAAGGAACATAAAGTTTATAATGATTACGACTCAATTGATATCAAGTGGTCTAAAAAATATGGATCTGATTACCATTCACACAAAATATATGGAGATTCACCGTTAGCTCTTTAAAATGTTAACACATCTTGTTGTCCGCTTGTGGGATCCAATTTTTAGTTATTTTGAAGGCCCACCCTGGCTTTTGCTGGAGACCCTAAATATAGCGGACCTTAAATATGGCCTAACAGCTGAACAAGGTTTCTGGTACCCCTTCACCAGTGATCCTGATCTGCATGGTGGCACTTTGTGTCATCGGGTGTTTATCGCTTGTGTGATGTCCTGGTGGGGTACAACCTACCTACCTACCATTAGCTCCTAAAAAGGGCATTAAGTATGTTGTGGTTATCAGCTAGGCTATGATCTCTGCACACCCTTCCCCCACCACAAATCTTCCAATTTCAGTAAACAATTTTAGTCATCTTTTACAACATTGCTAGGGTACAATGGGTATCCCCCCCCCCCCAATAAAATAAAAAACAATGCGCACACACACACACATAAACATACAAATATTGGACCCCAGAACTCACACTGAGTGTTCTTTATCTGATGCTTAACTAAATTCATGACTACTGATTTTACTATTTACATGAAGGTTTTCAGATTCCTGTGTCTGCAGTAGTTTCTCAGAGCATAGACTGTCAGTACTACGGCCAGCAGCACCAGGAGTTCTGTCAGGAAGAGAACACAGAGATGATACCACCGGGTCATTGAGATGGTTGTCAGGGTTTTAAACTTACTGGGTCATTGAGAATAATTGACAGGGTTTCAAACTGTTACCGGGTCACTGAGAATGATTGTCAGGGTTTTAAACTGTTACCGGGTCATTGAGAATGATTGTCAGGGTTTTAAACTGTTTTTATAAAAGAGGTATTTAATGGATATACATGGGTGGCTTTTTAAAATGTTCAGAAAAGTTTAAATTTCTGTGTGACCTTGTGTAAGACTTAACTCTTCCAGGCCCATACATTTTGACAGATTTGGCGCATTTTAATTTCTTTTAACAAAAATGGCAGATGGACTGGTGTAAAATAAAGGCAACAAAGAATGTAATCTAGCTCTAATCCCTATACAAATATACATTTAAAAAAAATGAAAGCACATTGTGAATTTGAATGACATATCAATGTTTAATGATGTAGTTAACAGGAAAACAAATTCAGCAGGTGTCATGATTACAAAGACAACATTAAGCAAAATGATTCTTCCCTTACCATGCTTTTACAGCCACAAGGGCAGTGAATATCCAAATTTGAGAATACAATTTAATGTTTGTTCAATTTCCAAACAAATTCAAAAGTTATGATTAAGGGGGTGGGGTGCCACAGTTAGTGCAAGTAAAATCAAAACAGACAGAAACACAGATATTGATGTACGCATATAATACATTTAGATATTTTTATAAATATGACTAATTAAAATTGTAAAAGCAGAAT
>CAJHNH020001480.1:457115-572115 GCA_905116865.2 Candidula unifasciata
GCATACGTGATATGTGGCGAGCTGCACACGATGGCAAAAGATAGAGCCTCCTAACAGAACCTGGTGGAGGGTTTATGCTCCTTTTGGGAATAAGAGGCACAAGCAAGGATGTTTGCACTCACATCAAACTGAGTGTTGATAAGCAGATGTCTGTAGGCCTGGCGTCGTAGCAGAAGTGCATCCAGGAAAATGATGACTGGATCATACTCTATGTACTTGTCTGCCACTGCTTTACATGCATCCTGTAACAAATGTACATTTGGGGAATTTTCGCAGGGGGTCTCAGTGGTGAAGTGGTCAAGCCGTTTGCCTCGCACTGTGAAGGTCGTGAATTCATTTCACCGCCGTGCTGTTTTTGTTCACGAGTGCAGCTTTTACGGAGATTGCTGGGGATAATCACTGGAGCTATGAAGTTCGTGCTTTGTGCACTGCCCTTAGTAGACAACTAGCCGTTCTGTGGAAAGAGACTGAGCCATATGGGATCAAATCTGATGCAATGAGGTCAATACTCTTGACTTCAACTTTGGTGAACTTTTTAAGAAAACTGTTACAGAAAACAGTGAAATAGAACTAAATTTCTCGTGTAAAAATGTATCACGAACAAAATGAAAACCCTTCAGAAAGAAAGAATAAACATTCAGCATGAATATTAAGTAAAGGACTTGTTGCCAAACTGAGGCATTAAAGTCAAGAAAATTGACATCACTGCACCAGGTTTTATCCCATGTGACATAGTATCTCTCCACTGAATGGCTGGTCACCTGCTTAGTGTCACAAAAACACTCTTAACTTTGCGGAAACACAGCATGTGATAAAACTATCAGTGCTAAAAAGTCACTAAGCCTTTCAGTAAATAGTTTAATTAAATCTTTATAAAATTATATTTTTAAAACAGTCAATATTTAAGTCTGAGTGAGTTATAATTACACTGGAACAGGAGGAGTTAAGCTTATCATGTGGGTAGAGTGAGTTTATATATATGGCTCTGGTAGGAAAATATTTATGCATCGGTGACCGGGTCACCCACTGGCTGGCCAGAAGACGACTTCGTCATCTGTCTGGACAGTACTTGGGTCTGTCTGATCGTGTCAACACTGCAAGAGTCTATTTCATGGCTACTTGGTGGCGAGCAATGTTAAGCCATTTGATACGGCGCAAACAGCCTAACCCACAATTATAACCAAAAGCTTCTCCTTCAGGGATGCTGGTTGAACATGACGATTTTTTTCGCAAAACAAGAAAGGAAGGAAAGATTTATGGATGTGAGTGGCATACGCTTATTCAATCACTGAAGACAAAAATCTGAGATTTGGAGCAGAAATGCTAGAGAAAAATTCTTAGAATACAATGGACCAAAAAGAAGAAAAACACTGACATCCCACAAGACCTGAGAATCGTGGAGAAATGGCTCATAAACAGCAGCCTGTCACAAAAACAGTATTCTGGTCATGTTAAGCATCACAGACTAGATTTAATTGATGATACCAAACTGACTGCATGGGTTAGAATGGAATGGAGAAGTAGACTGTTAGCCCTATGTGATACACAATAGGATAATGAATGAATGAAACATCATGGTGGCTTAGACAGAACGAAAATGGAGAGTAGTTTCTGGAAAATAATGCAGACCTCTGTAAATGTGGATAAAAGACACTGAAAATGCATTTGCTATGAAAGCACACAGGGCTGGAGAACTGGTGAGAGAAACAGACTTTCAGTTGTGAAGTGATGAGAGCAACATACTGTTAAGGACATACTGATTGATGACGATGATGATGATAATAGGAAAAGGTAAAACAGTATATTTTATTTAGACTCTATGTATGCAAGGTGAGCTGCATGGTACTCAAAGAGTTAACTCTTTCAGTGCCGATCAATACACCATGTTTTATAGGTTATTCCTGACATCATATACTTTTCTTAACACGTCATTCCCATACATATCCTCTTGGCGTTCATCCCAAGATGTAATTGCATAGTACCTGTTTACAGGATGTCTAAGATATTTCCACCTTTCGGCCGACACATACGACTTCTGTGGGCATTTGTTGACCGTGTTAGCCTTCCCAGGTTACCATACATATAATAACATATCCTATCCCAAATGTGACCCTATCTGCTCTTATCCTGCAGTGTTGTTTGAAACTTATTACTATAGGCAGGCCTGAGGTAAGGAGGTGCAGTCGTTACATTGTTCCAGGGCCATTGGAGCTCAAAAAGGCTTCATAAAGAAATCTTTTTTGTTTTTTTAACAAAGCTAAGACTCAACACTTTGTGTGTTTAGCAAAACTGCCTTGCTTGCCATAATCTCTATTAAAGATAGATACAATGAGAAAAATCAACAACTAAATTTGTACACTGAAACTAGTATCTAGTGAAATGGCATTGACATGTCTTATTGCAGCACTTAATAAGCTGTATATGGTCCTCCCCATTATTTGAAACCCCACCCTGGCTTTTGCTGGGGGTCCTGAATATAGCTGGGTCATAAATATGGCCAAACGGCTGAAAGGGGTTTCTGGGACCTCTCCACAGGTGATCCTCATCCGCATGGTAACACTTTGTGTCACTGGGTGTTTATCGCTTGTGTGATTTCCTGGTGGCGTAAAACGAGAGAGAGAGAGAGAGAGAGAGAGAGAGAGAGAGAGAGAGAGAGAGAGAGAGAGAGAGAGAGAGAGAGAGAGAGAGAGAGAGAGAGAGAGAGAGAGAGAGCATTTAATAACCCTCTCTGCTGACTACAGGTAATACAGATTTCTTAATCAACAAATTCAAGAAATACCTGCCTGGGACAGAAAGAAATCAGGTCATAGCTGTTAACACTTACACAATGTGATATTCTGATGACTCCAGCCTTGTACTCACGATAAAGCATCTTTACTTTATTGCCACACTCTATACATTGATAATTTGTCATTGTTTTGATCACTGAAACAGCTTTTCTTTGGCAATAGATAACTATTTATAATGAGAATACAATTTCAGCTGATGAATAAATGTCACAACACTCATGCTAAGTCCAAAAGTGTTTAGTCTCTTCCAGCAGAAGTTGAAGGCTGTGAATGTTGAAAGATAAATTTGAGGATTATTTAACACACAAAAAACAAAGACTGAATAGAATGAGGTTTCAAAAAGAATATGAATACTTAAAAGGTGTATGACTAAGATTATAAACTTAGGGTTTGGGTTGCTACTATGAGTTTGTGCGAAGACGAGATGCTGTGACACTAACCCTAACCCAAACCGTTTGCTGTCTATCGGCAACACACAGTAATTATGTCATTTGTTTCGTTCCCTCCTGTCCAGTCCGTAATTGCACTGTAGCAAGGGGACATCACTCCGACTAACCGGCCGTTGATGTTTGTCTACCGGCCGAAGTTGAAAGGAGAGCCAATTTTTTTTTACTAAAAAGGGTAAAGTCGGGAGATGTGAGACAGCGTCATCATTGCACACCGTTATAAACCATAAGTGCTCTGCCACCAGTACGGACAGCTGATAAGAAACTGTCTCCCTGTGTCGCCGTCCGCACGTAACTCTGTAGCTACAGCGACGTTCCTCCATTTACCCCAGAGTGTAAACTCTTGTACCCATTTCCTAGAGGCTGGGTGAACCCCGGGAACCGCCAGGTTCGAACACCGACCATGGACACTGCAGCAAGTCGCAGCTGGATTTGTCATTTGTGAAAGCGATTTAAACTTACAGCACAATGAAAAAAGTGCATCTGTGAAATACAACTTAGTACAGACCGTCATGAAATTGTAACTTCACCTAACAAGATATATTAACATGCTACAAGTTACTACAACTAATTCAACAATTTGCGGGACTATTCCGTGCTGTTGTTATTGTTTTGTTTTTTTACTAAAATCCGAAATCAGTTCTAGTTTTTACAAAAGTTTACAACAAAACAGACAAGAAACGGACACGAAACAATTTGCCTCATCGAATTTCTCAAATGTTGCGGTGTTGTCAGTAATTCGGGCAGAAAGGTTCGTATTTAAAATGTGAAGATGGTGAATATGTCATGGCTTGTACTGTTCAGGTTTTTTTGACCACATGCAACAGCTGCATTGCGGATAATTATTTCTAGAATGGCATAAAAAGGGATACGTGAACGACCACTGCCTCCTACTCCTACTGATGGAGAAGAGAGTGCTGATGAAGCCTTCATGCCCCCAACGTTCGCATTTGTTTTTGTTATATTGTGAAACGTTATGATATACTTTTCGTTCGATTTTTTTTTAAACTCTTGTTGTAATTACCACTTATAGTGCCATGCCGGCATCAATTTTGAAAATCGCGTTAATCCCCTTTTTATATTAATTATTATTATTATAATTATAGTCACCGGAAACTTCATTATATTGGATTATTTATTGGTGTAATGGGGACACTAACTTCAAGTCAAGTCTAGTATTTCAAAAAAAAATTCAGCTAGTTATTGGTTTACATTATGGTTATAGGCTGATCTTTAGAATTATACTAGTTGTATTTGAATTCTCGATCCATTTTTACCTTTTTTAAGTCACCGGAAGTCCGCAATTCAAGTCGCCGGAAGTCCGCAATTTATATTTGACTGAGGCCCTGTTAGGGTGTGTTATTTGCCACCATAATTTGTGCCCATTATTTGGAGGATAGCCCAGATTTAGATTCATTATGATTTTTAATTACCAGTTGTTCCATATTTAGAGAGGAGTTTCAGAAGGGAGATGTGAATGACCTTCTGAAGAAGGGAGTTTGCATCTTTTTTTTAATGACCTGACTGTATATTTCCTACCATTAATTGTATTTTTGTATAACAGTTGTAATACAAACTGAATTTGACCTTGTTTTATGCAGATTTAAAAGATGCAAGCTTCAGGACACACTGCGGATGATGAGGAATACACACTGCATAAACGGATGCCACCAAGGTAACTTGATGTCAGCCACATCACCCATTAATTGATGGTTTATTAAAAATTAGGCCTGCAGGTTTTTTGTCCCTGGTGGTACGCAGTACCAGCACCTTTTTAATGCAGGTTTTCCAGTGCTACTGTAATATACATTTTGTGGCGTTTTTAGTTTTATTTATTTAGTTACTTTGTGTTAACGCATAAAAAAGAGGTGGAGCACACGATAGAACAAGCTGGAAAGGTAACATCAGAGAAACTCTACAGCAGTATGATGTGTTTATGGTTGAAGAAGAACAAAAAGCAAAACCTTAGATCTCATTTGACACCAGAAGTGGTATAGAGGAAGAAGAAGAAGATTGGCACCTTTCTAGTGGGGGGGGGGGGGGGGGGGGGGGGTTGAGCCCTGTCTAGAACTATATACTTGATGAACCAAAGATATGCAAAGATTCCTTTACATTACTTACTTTATTGGTAACTTTCATAACCTCTTAACCCTTGTCGATGGTAAAGGTAGTCCTGTTGTAGATGATGGTTTGGGGTATGGAGTATTAGGTTTTGTATATTTTAGATCTCAACATAGGAAGAGATTGGACTAGTTTCTGTCCTCATCCCGTTTCCAAGTGTGCAGGGACTGGCCAGCGACCACTACAGAATTAGTTCAGACAACTGATTCTGACATTATGGACTGATATAGATATGGACTGCAAGATAGCTTTCATAAAGGCTACCGGCCTCCTGATATAAGTTTTCTGACAGAAAGATCGAAGACAAAGAAAAACAAAACATTCATGACAGTTTCCTAAGTGATGTAAATATCTATACAGAAATATATGTGTTAGAACACGACCATACCTGAATTACTTTGAAAAACAAAATAAAGTATTTTAACCAACTAACAATTTTGAGTGAGAAACAACCATGAAATGTATAATCAGTTTGAATCACCATTGATCACTGGCACATGAGGGCTAATAGACTAAAATGGCTGGGCATATTGAAAGAATGTGAAATGAGAGGTAAAAACACAAGGCAGCTGAATGGTCATAGACAATGAGGCAGACCAAGAAGATAGAGAGATAATAACCAGACAGACCCTTAAAGACTTGGTGTCACCAACTGGAAGGAGAAGGCCAACCAGAGAGATGCATGGAGGTGGGTGGTATCTGCTGCAATGTACTTTAAGAGCTTCAAATGCTGCAGAAGAAGGAATATTGCACCTAGACCAAAATCTACATGAGACCTATAGCAGAACATCTAAAGGCAAGAGGAATACCGAGGAAAATATGGATGGACAGCATAGCTAAACCTGCAAAACAGTAAATGCAAACATCTCTTAAGCCAGCAGAAAAGTTCAAGACAAATATATAAAGCAACAACTCTGGGCTACAACAGGTAACAGTGTGACAGCAAAAAAAATAAAGAGCCCTCAAAACAAGCACTAGCGTTCAGGTAATCTAGACGATGGACATCAAGACATTCCACTAGCTTCACTGCACCTGACTCAGCCTCTGTCCACAGTGTAGGTGGCAGCAGTGACAGCATTGTACAGTGCATAAAACGTGAATTCCAGTAACAACCTAGTAACAGTGTGACAGCAAAACAGGGAGAAGAAAATTAAATAATCAATAAAGAACATATGAACTTGGATTTCAACTACCAGACACTTGTTGAGTAGAGTTGAAAACAGGTTTTCACATATTTCATTAGTAATATATGACTGCAGTAAAAGTTCATTTTAGTCAATGCACCTAGCCAGATATTTGTCAAGAGGGAGAGTTGAAAAACAATAATTTTTTGTTTGTTTAGCCATTGGTAGCTATGGTCATGTAGTAGGTAGATATTTTCTGCTGATCCCAGGGTACAGAGGGCAGGTTTGTTGGGTGTCAGTTTGACCCAACCTAAAATGGGTACTAAAAAAAGTCATGGGAAACCAAACGTAGCCAGCATGGTGTTGACCACATCGCTCTTCGAGGGCTGATTTGTCTGTAACAGCATGAGTCTAGCCTCATATACTTGATCCACCACTGGCATGAAAAAGGTGCTTAACTTTGCTGTAAAAGTAATTTTGTTGATGCTCCCAACCAGCTAAAAACATTCTCATTTCAACTATACATACTATACTATACAAATACTATCATCATCATCAGGTGCCTTGCCGACTGGCTTGGGCGATCATGCCTCTCCACAATCTGCTATCTCCTTCAGCATGAATCAGTTCGTGTGCCAACCCACGACCATGCCACGCAACAAGACTGTCAAGCATCTTCTCTCGTTGTCTTCCTCTATCCCTCCTTCCACAGATCTTTCCAGTGGTCACAACATGTTCTATTTTCCCTCTTCTCATAACATGGCCAAAAATGATGACTGTCTCCTTCTGATGTCTGTGATGTGTTGTCTTCGGGCTCCCTCCTCTTTCAAAACCTCTTGGTTGCTCTTTTTGGCTGTCCAAGGTATACGAATACTATACAAGAAATAATAATAATAATAATATTTGGTTACTGTAAACATTATTTTGTTAATTAAACGCTTGGTATCTATCAACTTTTATTTTCTCGTCATCAGGCTCCCGCAGCGACTCAACGATGTGTACATCACTGAAAAGACACATTTTAAGGCTCAAGAAAGCAAGTGCCAAAAACTTCTCGACTCTGGTAATGAGGTGATAATTCATGGCCTCGGTAAAGCTGTCAACAGAGCTATCAACTTAGCTCTTCAGCTTAAGGAAAGGGGAAACGGTACTGTTCAGATCTGCTGCCAAACCTCAACTGTGGATCTGGTTGATGAACTAATACCAGAGGCAGATGGAGACGTCAAGACATCGATGAGAAGCAATTCTGCTATTCACATTCGGGTGTACAGATAGGATCTTACTGTTTTTGTTTTTTTTAATGAAAGTATTGGTGGACTATTCTGTCCAACTCGGCGTGCCTTGTGGGATCAAATGTCTGGGCATATCAAGAAACATATGATGTGTTGTTGTATACTTTGTTTGGTATGAGCACACTCGAGAAATCTGGCTAAATATTTTGAACATACAGCACAGTGTATATTGCAAGTCAAATGGTAAAACTCTCTGGTTATGAACCTTCTTAGACATCAGCTGCAGAATTGTCTGATTCTAAAAGAGTTATAGAATATTGTAATATATATTGTAATATTCTGTTGAAGATTTCAGAGTATGTAGAAGCTTCATCACCAATGCCAGTTGGCAAGGCATTTGATAATGATATAATAAAATATTAGAGACCTTGAAAAACACATTGTTAATTCATTCTGTTGTCTCCTTCATAATTATGTATACAATGCAGACCTGATAAGGAGAACTCAATAGGGACCAACAACATTTTTCTTCTTATTAGAAATTCCTCTTATACAGATAAGAGTTCAAGCAGAAAAATTGCAAGGGATAAACAAAGTAATGGTGCAGATACCTGAATAGTTAACAAGCATTTAGAAAGTTGAATTGAATCTCTGAAGTTGTGGATATACTGAAAAGTCAAGACTAAACAAAATAGTCAAATACAGAGGTTCCAGTGATGCTAGGTATAAAAAGAGAAGCTGAAAGGTTGAAGTCGTGCTGGTCAACTTCACTGAGTCGAGTTTTATCCCCACATGGCTTGGACTCTACTCGCAGATCAGTTAGCAGCCTGTCAAGAGTGTTGCACAAAGCATGAGCACCATAACTCCAGTAATGATACTCAGGGGTCTCCATGAAAATTGCCCATTTTATATATATATATATATATATATATAAAGTGAGTTACTTATCCTTTACAGAATGTTGTAGAGGGATTATCTGTTTGCGGATGATGCAGCCATTGTGGCACATTCAGAGGATGATCTGCGGATCCTGATGAATCACTTTGCAAATGCTTGCAAAGAATTTGGGCTTACCATCAGTCTGAACAAAACACAAGTGATGGGATTGAATGTTGGAAATCCACCAAACATTAGTGTGTATGACCATCAGCTGCTGGCTGTAAATGAGTTTGAGTACCTAGGCTCACGTATCTCAAGCAATCATTCTCTGGATGCAGAACTAAACAAACGTATAGAAAAGGCCTCTGCTATGTTTGCAAATCTCACAAAGAGAGTCTGGTCAAACAAAAAGCTAACTGATAATACAAAAATGAAGGTTTATGAGTCTTGTGTCCTGAGCACATTATTGTACGGCTGCGAATCATGGACTCTCTATGCTCCACAGGAAAAAAGACTGAATACCTTCCATATGCGCTGTCTGAGACGCATCCTTGGTATATTATGGCGAGACCTTGTCTCCAACGAATGTGTGCTCACAAGAGCAAAAATACCATCAATGTATTGTATACTGAAGCAAAGACGTCTGCGCTGGCTGGGACATGTCTCCCGCATGGAGGATGGTCGTATTCCAAAAGATCTTCTATATGGTGAATTGGTGACTGGGAATAGACCTACAGGAAGGCCAAAGCTGCGCTAAAAAGATGTATGCAAACGTGACCTAATAGATACCAACATAGGCACAGAGACATGGGAAAAATCAGCTGCAGATCGACTACTATGGAGACAGAAAGTGAAAGACGGACTGTCACATTTTGAAAGAAACCGAACACGAGCTGTGGAGAGGAGACACCGGAGAGTAAGGCTGCCTCACAACGAGAGAGTATCTGCTTTTGTGTGTATCCTGTGTGGCAAAGACTGCCATTCCCGCATCGGACTTTACAGTCACAGCAGATGCTGTTCCCAAAGCCAGCGGCACATCTCCATAGTCCCCCGGGACTGACGGATGCCATTATTATTATTATATATATATAAAGTTAGTTACTTATCCTTTACAGAATGTTGTAGAGCCAACCCCGGCATTTGTTGGCTTTTTGGCAAAAATTTAGATCAGCTAGCACTCAATTACTTTACAGGACATTGTAGAGCCAAACCCAGTGCTTTTTGGCAACAATTTAGATCATCTGGCACTCAATTAGTTTACAGGACGTTGTAGAGCCAAACCCAGTGTTTTTTGGCAACAATTTAGATCAGCTGGCACTCAATTACTTTACAGGACGTTGTAGAGCCAAACCCAGTGTTTTTTGGCTTTTTGGCAACAATTTAGATCAGCTGGCACTCAATTACTTTACAGGACGTTGTAGAGCCAAACCCAGCGTTTTTTGGCTTTTTGGCAACAATTTAGATAGCTGGCACTCAATTACTTTACAGGACGTTGTAGAGCCAAACCCAGCGTTTTTTTGGCTTTTTGGCAACAATTTAGAAAGCTGGCACTCAATTACTTTACAGGACGTTGTAGAGCCAAACCCAGCGTTTTTTTTGGCTTTTTGGCAACAATTTAGATAGCTGGCACTCAATTACTTTACAGGACGTTGTAGAGCCAAACCCAGCGTTTTTTTTGGCTTTTTGGCAACAATTTAGATAGCTGGCAATCAATTACTTTACAGGACGTTGTAGAGCCAAACCCAGCGTTTTTTTTTTGCTTTTTGGCAACAATTTAGATCAACTTGCCCTGGATTACTGCTGTGGTCAGCATCACACTAGATGTCTTTACTGCCCAGAACACAATGCAGGCTGGGTCAGCCTGGTAGCTAATGTCAGTTTTGAAAAGAATCTGACTATGTGGGTTCAAACCTAAGTGAATTCTATATATCAAGGCTGTTCAGCAGGTGGTCTATGGGCGGAATCTGGCCCATAGATAATTGCCAATTGTATTATATTATAATGATCTTTCTGCGCTACAGCTTAGGTCTCTGGCCCATGAAGATCACCATTGTTGGCACCTTTCCCATCTTTCCAGATGATAGTGTTATATAATGTATGCTACGAGGAGGCATGGGACTCACAGCCCATCTTGAAAGGCTAGTGTGACTGGACTAGCAAGACCTGTCTGCGTTAACTCTTTGAGTCCCAGGGGGTTTAGCATCACAGGCCCAAGGGGTAGTCAAAAGAGAAGTTAAATTGGCGCATCATGCATTTATTGGGCCTCTAGGTAGGAATCTATGAATGTATGATGTGTTCCTTGGGACTCAAAGAGTTAAGAAAAGTTTGCTTCAATTATAAACATGGGATTTCAGGACTGTTGTTGCCATCATTTGTGTTTAGTGTGTTTATTCTCAGACGCTCAGCTTTCCTCCTTTCTGTAATTTCTATCTTTACTCGCATTCCCTTCTCTATTTACCCCCCTGAATGCAACATAGTCTATGGCCTTTTCTTCCCACAGATCCCCCTCAATACATGCATCATTCATGTCCTACTTGTACACATCTTTATTTCATAGTAGAGGTCACATTGACATCATCTTCTTCTTCTTCTTAGAGTCCATGCCGTGTGGCGCTGGTAGTCATCACTATCCACAACCTTCTGTCTCATTTACTTTCAATCAACTGACACAGATGATCTTCCATGCCATGATGTCAGAATGTCCAGCTTCTGATCTCTCGGTCTCCCACTCCTCCCATCTAACTTTCCTACTGTCATGATTTACTCCAGTTTTCTCTTTCTCATCACATGACCAAAGAATGTAGATTGTCTCTTTCTGATGTGGGCAATCAGTTCTCTTTGTGAGCCAGTTTCTTGCAAGACATCTTCATTCCTCTTATCTATCTAGGGTATTTTCATCATTCATCTATAAAACCACACCTCAACAGCTTCCAAATAAGTTTTCACTAATTTACTAACTGTCCATGATTCACACCTGTATAACAGTATAGGGCTATGCTCCAAATAACGGTCCCAAATTATCGAGGCGGAAAATATACCCTAACTGGGCTTCAGTCGCACTTCCGGGGACTATACTGCCACCGCTGAGAGTATCCCTCACGCGGCGTGGATTGGGCTAAACTAGATAGCTAGGACCCACGAGTAAATAAAATGAAGGAAGCTGCAGGAGATGCGGTAGCTGCTGCTCGTGAGTCACAGCCATCTAGTTTAGCCCCAATCCACGCATGGGGGATACTCTCGGCGGTGTCGGAAGTGGCAATTTAAGACGATGGAAGTGCGCAATTGACATGTGACTGAGGCCCTGTTAGGGTATATTTTCCACCTCAATAATTTGGGACCGTTATTCAGAGGATAGCCCAATACAGCTTTTAAGAATTCTTTCTCATCTCTGGCGTAGCGGCTAGACACTCGCCTGCAGGTCGGAAGGTCGTGGGTTAGCTCCGTGGCGGAGCTGGACTTCTTTCAAAAATGACCTTGACTCCCAGGCAGACCCAGTCTTGGGAAGTAAAGGCGACCAGTGTGAGGCTGACCACATCACTCAACTTGTGCAGATTGGTCTATAAAAATACAGGTCTAGCCCTATATACCCTAAAGGCGTGGAAAAAGGTTCTTTACTTACTTTACTTTTGCATCTGAAGTGACAAAGAAAAATTGCATAAAATATTCCTCATCCCCATCTGTAATTCACCACAGAGGAATAAAGTGAATAAATTGAAACAGCCCGGCTTTAAAGAAACAAAAAGAACCAGATCTGACGCATTTTTGACAGACAAGTTGTAATGTTTAATGATCTGTCCAGTCGCATGCTGACAATAATACATGCTGACTGAACAAAAAGTACAGAAACAGACATTAAAAATACAGATATCACAAAATGTTCAATAAAGTGATCAAACATAGCACAACTAACAGCTTCTAAGAACATGTCTGTGTAACAATACATTTCTAGCTAAAAAAAAAAAAATTTTTCAAAGTATCCAGAAACCATGAGTTGTAAACCCGTTGGCTCGGTACTGTGGATATCGCAACCCTTCAGCCTTGATTTCATGATATATATGTAAATCAGAGAAATGAGGCTTTTCTGCCTACCCCCAGGGTGTGAACCCGGACCACAAAGAGTTCATCACCCGGTCGCCACGCAGAGGGTTTTAACCAACTGAGCGCCTGGCTCTCTAGCGTAGCTGGCTAAACCGGATTGCGCGGAGACCAGGTGACGAACTCCTTGTGGTCCGGGTTCAATCCCGGGGGTAGGCAGGAAAGCCACATTTCTCCCAGATTTGCGGTATTAACAATGGAATCAAGGCCGAAAGGTTGTGATATCCATAATACCAAGCCTAAGGGTTAACAACTCATGGCTTCTGGATACCAAAACAAACAAACAAATAACCAACCGAGCTAGTGAGCCGGGCACTTCTAGCTGCATACACCATATTTATGCTCACAGAAAACATCCTTGCTTATAAAAATGATACTGTGTTGTTCCATACGTAAGACATTAGTTTTAACAAATTTTTGAATTTTATAATTAGGGGCAATCTTATACAGTGTTCCCCCGTATGGGTTCTATGGCCCCATTAAGGGGGTAAACAAGAATTGACCCAGTGCACCCCAACAAGCATGTTGTAAGAAATGACTAAGTGGGGGGGGGGGGGGGGGGGTGGCTTCATTTGAAATCAGAGTGCATCTGCCTGAGTCAAGGAACCAACAATCTGCATACAAATAAATCAGATCTGTAAAATGGATGTGCACACAATACTCAGGTTCTGGAAAAAGACAGTCCAGAAATGGACGAACAACCAGAACTTTCGGCCAGAGCTTAAAGCGGGTGAAAGTGAAGAGGAGAATACACAGTGTGTTTAAAATATTTATTTCAAAATCTTGAGCTAAACAATTATTGGTCGTTTTATGCAGGGGTGGGTCTTATACACAGAGCAAATATGATATTTACTTTATAAATACAGAATTCAATTGGGAGCTGAGGTGGTGTAGTGACTAGCACACTGGCCTGGCATGTCTGTTGGTAATAAGTTTTAAACCCTCACTAAGGTCTTCTTTGCTTATCAAGCAGAGGCAAGCATCATTCGGAAAGTCATGTGTGGTCAGCATACTTTGCATCTTTTCTTCAGGCAATGTCTGCGTGGTGGGGAATGAACAGGCAGACAGACTGACTGGATCTGCACCACTGGGTGGTGAATTGATACGTGTCAAGGCCCTTTGCGAACAAGTGACAAAGAAGAAAAACTAGATTATTATGGCCTGGAGAGAATGATGTACCTGGGTGTATTCAGAGGGTCTGGCTGGCTCACTACAATCAGAGGTAAGGCAAGATGAACTTATAACCAGACTGCGGCCGGTACCATTAGTACTGGAAATCTGTGCTGGCTGCTGCAGATGGGGACGGAGTGCATATGGGAATGCCCCAAGTGCTGCAAAGTCATTTCTTAACTGAACTCTTCGCTTCCCTTTCTGTCACCTCCAGTGTCGATGAGGATACAAGGTTCTGCTTGTTGCTCTCTTGTTCACCTTGACCATGGACACATTGTACGGTTGTAGAACTTCTCTGATATTTTTTCATTCTGTTCTTGATCTGCCTCATACTGAACAGCCCTCTCTTTAATGTGGCTTTTATGGTTTTTCGTTGCAAGGCATTCGTTCTGTGTGGGCAGACCATTTTATCTGTTGTCCTTATAATGTAATTCAGGACTAGTATTGAGGAAAAGAAATATTTTTAATCAACCAAATCGGATTTTCTCCAGCGTATGCCGGTGTGTTGGGAAATAAATAGGCAGATAGACTGGCTGGTTCTGCACCAGTTGGTCTTAAATTGATGCATAACAAGTTAGATAATGTAATGGCAGCCCGTAGAGAGTTAACAGTGTGCAGGCACAAACAGATAGATCTTCACGATCTGAATAAAACAGTGCAGCCAGGAGCGACCAGGGGATCCGGCTGATAATACTCAGAGGAGGGTGAGACAAACAAACAATCAGACTGTTACTGGTACTATCAGAACAGGAACTCTGCTTGCCGCTGAAGATAAGGACGGGATACTTATGGGAATGTCCTGAGTGCTTTGATGTTGGTTCTTAGCCTAAAAAATTTGCCTGTGCTACCAGATCAACACAGCTTAATATCATTACCTGGAAGTATCCTGGGAAGTAAATGCAGACAGTATGATACTGACCACATCAGCTATCAAACATTGATTCTTCTTTAACAATTCTGGTGTGAAACTGTTAGTGTTGGCACATCTGACGTTTTATTTAGTCCTGTTCTAACATCAGTTGTTTATTGAATGAATCAAGAACTGGCATCTCTGCACTGGAGACATTTCCATATTTGCTCCGTCCCCGTCTTCAGTAACCAACAAAGAGTTGACATGCTAATAGTACCAGCTGCAACCTGATTAAATGTCTGTCTGTTTATTCAATGGATCAACATCATGGCACTTGGGTGTAACCCGTATGTGCTCCGTTCTACTTCTAACTCAAGCCTGAGTCTGAAGAATCTCAGAGCAGTGCATGAACTCCATTGCACCGGCGAGGATCCTGAAATATTTTGGGTAGGTTTTCAACTCCAAACTTTGCTTGGGCAGCACAGTTAGGCTACTCTTTTTGATTTCTAACTGCCTAGGGATTTTTTATGAGCGCAATAATATACATGGGCGTCCGATCTTACTACCCAGAGACCAGGCGAAATTACTAGAAGTCCATGTGGGAAAAAATCCCAGCCTTCACCGGAGTTTAAACCTGGGACCTCCAGCACTCGAGGCAGACACCATACCTCAAGACAACTCAGCACCCCCACCCCCCTCCACTCTTTCAACTTTGTTTAAATCTTCCAGACTCCCTCCCTCCCCCAGCTGAATTTGTCTTTCAGTGTATTTTAAAGAGGTTTCAAGTTTTTAAAAAGGCACAAGATGCAAGCCTTAATATATGCTATGTAGATGCTTGTATTAATACCTTGGATATTCTAACTATCCATCGCTTGCATGATCGACCTCTAGACTGCTTCCATTATCTCTAACTGACACGGCTCTCTGTGGTGCACTATCTGGTAGTAGTCCTGACACATGACTGAACCATTTGATCTGTTGTCTCTTGATGTAGTTTATACTGGTTCTGTTCCAACTTCCTTCCTGATATCGTTATTTCTTAAACCAACGCAAGGCCCTGTCTCTTATAGTTACATTTAGGATTTGTCACAGACATTTCATTTCTGTTGGATTTTTCTTTTATTAATGACAATGTTTGGCACTGCTAACACAATGTTAAGCATTGATTTGAGTATAAAAATATATGACCAGCATCTTATGCTCAAGTTCATTCTTTCTGATAACATGTTGAACTATCACATCATGATTTATCTTGGTATTCAAAGACAATATTCTGATGCAAATTCCCCACTGCTGGACTGGAAGTCCAAAGGTTCCATCATCCAACTACTGGGCTGAGTGCTTGGTTTAACACTGTGAGATGTGGATATTGTGTGGAATGTTTTTGTCTGTTGTACCCACTGCATGTTGTTGACTACTAAAATGGTGTGTACTTTTGTGCAATGTCGGCTTTCATGATTGACTGTTTGTGCCAACAGTAAGCTGCATTTCTGCTGTGGGACTGTCAGTGTTGGCACATCTGACAGGTGCCTTATGTATTTTTACTTTGTGTGTGCCAGTTTCCCGTTTGTGCTGGGTCTGACAAGTGTTTCATTAGTATTGAAATGGAACAGCGATGGACATTTTGTCATTTCCACTGGTACAGGAATGCAGCAGTTATGGGTCATCCCATCTGCAGCGATGTCGGATCAACGACTAACAACAAGGTAGTCTGCCACTGTTTTCTTTCTTGCCAGTGACCATACAGGCCACCAGAACACAGCTGTTGCCACTACAGTGTGATCCTCTGACCATTAAGGAACCTGAGACCATGCCCAACAACGATCTGCTTTTGTGATTTCAAATACCCTGATAAGATCTGTGCCATTCTGTGGCTTAAAGGTTAGCGAATGTGGTTAACAATTTCATGATCCTCAAGTACTGTGGTTCCTTCCCCTGTGGTTCTGTTCTCCTGGTTTTCATACAATGGTACGAGAGTCGCACTTTAGAAGAGATTGGGGCCTCACCAGGTAATATTCCTAAAGATAGCAGTGGTGTAACCAACCTTCATTGTGGAGATGGCACAGAACTTTTGATAAGGAAGGGGGTGGGGGCGATAAAGAAAGAAATAAAAGCATGTGTATATAAAGAGAAGGCTAAGAGACTGAAAAGGCTGGGGCGTATATTTTATGAGAATTGGCAGGCAAAAACTATGTACACAAGGAAAATGAGTGGCCACAGACCAAGAAGATGCTGGAAAGATAATATCCAAGCAGACCTGCAAACACGTGGTTGGAGTCACCACCTGGAAAGAGAGAGCCTTTCACAAGGATGAATGGAGGCAGGTGATATCTGCAGCAATGAACTGCCTGGGCTCAGAATTCTGAAGAAGTGTGTGTGTGTGGTGAGAGAGGCAGCCATATCACAGCTAACGATTCTAAAACCTTGTACTAGTCAGAGAAGGCAATTGCATCTCTAGATATACAATGTGTTCCTTATTTGACCAATGTGTATTTTAAATAAATACAGCATGAAACATCATTCTGGCTATGTAGTAATGACTTTTTTCAAGGTAAAATTCTGGGATGGGAATTAGATCAAAGGTAGACTAAATGACTATGAAACACATAAAAAATGGGTAGTCTGTGATTTTTTAATGGCTGTCAATGCAAATTATAGGTACAGTGTAAACTTTATAATGCTATGACTTATTTTATCTTTACATCACTCCAGACACATCCATAGGTGCTCAGACCGCACCCTTCAACAGTGATGTGGACACATGCTGCTCCCAGATTCCTCTGATTGTCCTTTCTCTATATAATCATTAACAATGTCATCATGATCCACAGGCCAGCCCTCTGCAACTAAGGCAGAACCGCCCAATCTATCCGCTCTTTTATTGCCTGCAACATGTGCAATACCCTATTGATGTAGTCAAACAGACGTCTATTTAATATTAAGTAAAGTAAAACAGGACCCTTATTCGTCTCATTGATGCACTGGACGTATGGTGCCAAAAATACAGCTTGTATGGACAAATCAACACTCGATGATGGGTGATGCAGTCAACATGCCAGCCACCTTTGCTTCCTGACTTTTCTTTTTTATAATACATTTTTTAAGGTGGAATCAACTTGGTAACCTGGGTCGGCTAAAAAAAAATTATCTCCCTCATTGTGGATTTGAACCCTACACCTTTTCGCCAACAGGCAAGCATGTAAACACTGTGCCACTGTGGCTTTCTGCGATAATAATAGAGTATTGAAACATAGGAATAAAATTTTATAATTATTTGAAAAAATGTAAGATGAGAAAGAAATGAAATATAAACAAGTTCACAACAAATATAACAAATGACAACATAATTTGTAAACCATAAGGGACCTCACAGAAGTGAAACAACACAAATGAAACAGCAAGGAATGGTGTGATATGGGGGGGGGGGGGGGGAGGGACCCACAAAATAACGAAAATTATATCTGGTTCATTTTTTTTTAAACTGAAAACCATAACTATTTTTTTTAAAGATCTTCTTCTGTGCTACTTTGTTGAGGTCTGATACCATTGTAAATGAAATAGTCACATCCTGGATGCCAGTCCAACATACTGAATCCCAGAAACCCTGTTCAACCTCCGTAGAAGTTATAACTGGGGATCCCATAATGGCTACAGCAAATGCTATCCTGTAGTTCTAGGTCACGTGAAAGCCATCACTGGAACCCCAGAATGAGATGTCTCATAAATATTGACTGAAATGACATGACAGTTGCTGTCAGAAAGTAAAAGTAAATAAAGAAACCTTTTCCACATCTTTAAAGGTTTTGGGCTTATAGGGCTAGATAAATATTTTATAGACCAGTCGGCCCTCCGTGCGTGATGTTGTCAACATCAAGCCGGCCGCCTTTAGTTCCCAGGACTTTACCTGGTACCCATCCAAGGCTGGGTCGTCCTGGAAGCCAAGGTCATCTTTGAAAAAAGTCTGGCTCCATCAGGACCTGAACCCATTATCTTCGAATCAGCAGGCAAGTGTCTAGCTACCACACCACGGCAGCTCTCGGCTGTCACAAAAGCAAAATTTAAATAATGTACAAATGTATTCATGTAAAAAGTGCCAGACCACAAATGTGTTATTCATACTAAAAAGCTAAACAACAAATGCAGAATAGGGAGGCAGAAGAATTAGAAGTCTGCCAGAGTTAAAGAAGAAATATGCAATGTCAATTTGCCCAGCTAGATGCAATAAATCAAGAAATGCAAAAATAATGATCTCATTCACAAAGCTTTCTGCAAGCAAAACCTCACCTGCAAACCTTTTCACCATCGGCCCTTTATCCTTCCTTGGGGCACAGGTACTCAACCAACACAGGCCAAGTCATTTTATCCTTTGCTACTGCACGCAGCTCACCCCAGACCCTCTCCATAATTTTAACCTCACTCTCTAGTTCCCTTCTCCATGTGTGTTCTGGTCTGCCTTAATTTATATGACCATGTGGGTTCCAGTGAAAAGACATTCTATTTACAGTAAAACCTAGTTAACACAAACTCACTTAAGATTAACAGTATGTTAACATAAACAAAATTATTGTCCCAGCACGGATGTATTATTTGTAATACATCTATTAGTTTTCGGTTAGCACAATTTTTTTGTACAACTCTTTTAGGGTGACATTTTTTGCCTTGGGTTTGGACAATAATTACTGAGCTGAAATTTTTTAACATGACAAGGCTAAAACTTTACTGAAGAAAAGTATTGGCTGTATGGTAACATATATCAAATTAATGAGAAATCAACACAGAATACTTCTGGACAATCACTAAAAATGTGATCGTAAGTTTCTGAAGTCTTGTCAAGGTTGTCAATACAGGTTTCATGGGGGTCCTGGGAAGCTGACCCGGTCAGCAAGTGCTTGATGAAGCTGGATGTGTCGGCTGAAAAGGTGCAAATATTGTAGCTTTGCTGTAAACAGGCACAAAGCAATTATGTCACTCGAATAAATCAAAAGAAGAAACAGAAGATCTCATGGTGTTGAGCTATTTTAATAACGAGAGAGAGAGAGAGAGAGAGAGAGAGAGAGAGAGAGAGAGAGAGAGAGAGAGAGAGAGAGAGAGAGAGAGAGAGAGAGAGAGAGAGAGAGAGAGAGAGCCTGTATGTGTGCTTCATATATGAGGGTCCATAAATGGACTGTAAGAATAGGGGTATTTTAATCACTTTAGTGAGTGTCCTAACAGGCAGACCAGTTATGGCTTCGATGCTTTAGAAGCTGAAGTGGCAATATTAACCCTCTTGCCACAGGAATGCTAAAAACAAAATGGGTTTTCAATCTAAAGGAATTCCCCAAAAATCATTAAAACTAAATTTCTTTTCACAGGTCACTAATTTGTAAAAAAAAAAAAAAAAAAATTATCGACATTTCTATATATGTAAAGGAAGTAATCAATAACATGAACAGGGCGAAACATTACGAGCCTTAAAAAAAAACATATGTATTGGGTGAGTCATCTTGTGACATTATCACTGAGAAAAAACACCCTGTATTTGTAAGTACACACAAGAGAACAACTAAAATATACCTTTCAGTCTGACAACAATAAAATAGTTATGATTCCAAGCAATGTCAAAAAAAAAAAAAAAAAAAAAAAAAAATTTTATGCACAATTTCTAATCATACTAGCCTCCCAGTGTGGGTTTCCGCACCTATTTTGGGGGTTTAGAAAAAAAGAAAACAGAACTACTCCTCTCCCCCCGCCCCCCCCCCCCCCCCCCCCCACCCCCCCCCCCCCCCCCCCCCCCCCCCCCCCACCCCTCCCCCCCCCCCCCCCCCCCCCCCCCCCCCCCCCCCCCCCGCCCCCCCCCCCTCCCCAAAAAAAACCCACAAGCATGTCATAAAAGGCATCTGCATGAGAGATGAGCAAATGAATTTGCAAAAAATTCAAGTTCTGGAACAAAACCAGAGCCCAGAAGTAGATGAACAACCAGAATTTTCCACTGGAGTTTTCAGCCGGGGGAATGCTAATAATAATAAAAAGAAATCAACCATTTTCACCAGAACTTTGTTTACCCTTACAATGGCGAAAAAAAAGTCGAATAAACAGGTTGCTCAGGTTTGTTAGCCCTGAAGCATACAAAGTTCTTGATTACATACATATTTCCCATTTCAACATGCTACTCAAATGGTCGTTAGCGTTTTTACCATTTCAAGTTCTTGGTCATGTACACATTTCAACAGATTACTAAAGTTTGTTACCCCTGGACTACCATAAATTCAATTCAACCAAGAGCTGTTAATTTACAGAGGTGCACTTGTTATGAAGTCCACATAAATGCCGAAAGACACGGGTAAATGGAGTATGTCTCCCTACCAATATTCTACAATCCGTCATCATTTCTTGAATTTCTTGACAGTCTGTGAGTTGGAAAAAAAAAGTTGCTCCATTATTTATTATACGATCATAAAATCAAGATATGCACACATATTATGATCACCAAGATGATTTACATGATCATCAAGAGAATTTATTTCACCATCAAAATAATTTACATGATCATCAAGAGAATTTATTTCACCATCAAAATAATTTATATGATCATCAAGACAAAAACAAAAAAAATTGCTTTCTGAAAGGTTGTTTGGCCTGTTTTTCTGCATGCTTTCTAGCCACAATAGTCGTTTGTTGCTCGCGATCATGATACTGTGAAGATAACTAGTTTGATTTCTCATTTGGTTGGATATCTTCTCATGGTATCTTTACAGTTTTACTGCAGTTCACTAATTTCACCTATCACCATTTAAAACTGCTACTATCTGTGTGTGCCCATCAAAAACTCTCTGTACTGTGTGTTCTCATACCATTTATGGGTATTTGTAATGGAGGATATTTTCACCCTGATTAGGAAGGTTGGGGGGAAAGCCCAAGGTTAACAAGAATACTGAGAGAAGCCAGATGCTCGGATTAACCGAGGTTTTCAAGATAGGGGACGACCACAGGTTATCACGTGGAACCCAAGGAGAATGACCACAGGTCGCCACGTGGAACCCAAGAACAACCACGTGTTGCCACGTGGAACGAACACTGGGTATAAGTTCAGACCCCAGTCTGAGGAGTTAGTATGTGTTGACCGTCAGAACGAAAGGACGTGAGAGTGTTTGTGAGAATGAGAACGTGAAACTGATTGCGAGAGGAAGACCAGACGACAACATTCATCGAAGTCAAGTCCAGCCAAGCTGTGAAGCTTGATGCGATGACCAGATCCATCTATGCGGCGATGTGGAACTGAAGGCACCGAACTCTGGTCGATGAATGTGTGAGAAGTTGGCATCTGAACAATGTGGTGCGTGTAAGCTGTGAATTAGGACATGGATAGGACAATATATGTAAGTGATGAGATGTCAATAAACTGTATCGTACTTTTGAGTCGGTGTCAGCTTGTCCCAGTTATGTCATCTTAAGAATGTGTGCTAAGATCATCCACTAGACACATCATCTCCTAGACAACTAGCCCAAGGTCAGAACACGACTTATTGCAAGCACAGCTTATTACAAGGGATTTATTGCAGTATTCTTGTTTGTTGCTGTATCCATGTTTGTTATATGACCGACTGCCTATCCAACAAGCATGTCATAGATGTAGACTAAGTCGGGGCATCCTTTAAAGTCAGAGTAAGTTATGCAAGAGTCTGCATAATATAAGCCAGATCTGTGAAAGGGATATGCACCCTACACTCAGGTCATGGAATAAGACTACAGTCCGGAGGTGGGCGACACCCAGTTCACTAATTTCACCTCTCACCATACCAGAACTGCTACTATCTGTGTGTGCCGTGCCCATCAAACTCTCTGTAGTGTGTTCTCCAAATACTGATTATGTGAAAGCTGGATACCAAGTTTTTAAAAATGGTGACGAACAAGGAGACTGTGTGGGCTGCGGTTATAATGATGTAATCACTTTCAGCTTCATCAAAATATCCTATGAGGGACTGGAGAACCCCGACAGTCAAATATTCTTTTGTGATAGGTTTTTCTAATTTTGCCAACACAGCAGAACCATTATCACAAAATCTTTATGTTCTGCAACTATCAGTAGATTTTCAGTGTGCACAAAAAGCACAGTATGTTCTACTCTGTCATTATATGAGACTAGGCATCTAATCCACTACCCGGATAACAGGGGTGGAGGGGGGGGAGGGGGTCATATGACATCAGATTCCTCTGAAAAACAATTATCCAGAGAAAAATTCAGCAATCTCTTAGTAGTGTTGTGCCAAACTACTATCACAAAAACGCCCTACCTGCCAACATTGGTGTATTACTATTCTACTACCTTACTATTCTTCTACACAATAATGACTGAAAACCAAAGTCCTAGTAAGGATTCAAAGGGCCCATTATGGGCAGGAAAAAAAGAATATAACTGCCCCTCAACAAGCAAGTTAAGATGAGTCAAGAATTGACATCACAGCACTCGGGGCATTCCCATGCATGCTCCGTCCTCATCTTCAGGTGCCAGCGCAGAGTTCCAATACTGATGGTACCGGTCACAATCTGGTTATACGTCTTTCTTGCCTTTCCTCTGAGTGTAGTGAGCCGGCCAGACCCTCAGGTTACACATAGATGCCTCATTCTCTTCAGGCCATAATAATCTTCTATCTCTACTAATTCCATTGCTTGTTCTCAAAAGGCCTTGACCACGTCTGCCTTGTCATGTATCAATTCACCACCCAATTGTGCAGAACTAGTCAATCTGTCTGCTTGTTCATTACCCACCCGCCGGCATAGCTTGGAGAAAAGGCATGTTGTCAAAGAAGACTAATTCCCTCTTTAAGTACCAAACAACACACTACGTGAAACGTGTGACTGTATATTACAGTCAATCTGAAAACATTTTATGCATGTTTTTGTATCTCAAGTTTAATCAGGGCAACATATCTGTCTCCTAAGCTGCGCCGTACACTTAGTGCCTGTGGATGTAGTAAACCAATAATTTTGTTGTCTTTACGGTTGCCATCTACTTTGATCTACCTGGACTGAAAATGTAATGTGTTGGTACTAAAAAAGCGTAAATATATACAGCCTAATAGTAAACCATAACACAATGTGTCAACTGTCATTCTTGTTCCTCAATGCATTCACCGGCTGTAAACTCCGACAGAAAGTTCTGGATGTTCATCCACCTCCGGACTGTAGTCTTGTTCCAGAACCTGAGTTTTGTGTGCACATCTGTTTCACAGATCTGGGTTATTTTTAATGCAGACTCTTAATTTTTGGGCCACTCAGGCAGATGCAGTCTGACTTTCGAAGGATGCCCCACTAAGCCCACTCTGACGACATGCTTGTTGGGAAGGCAGTGGGATCTATTCTTGTTTTCCCCCACAATGGGGCCCCAGAACCCACATGGGGAAATGCCCTTTCAAAAGTGAATTTGAATTTAGAAAAAAACATTTTCTTCTTTCGTATCTCACTGATACCAGGTTGTAGACCAGTGTCAAGGTTTTCTGTAATTGTCTTGTGCTTGTCGAGTGGGTTGGCATCTTTTTGAAGGTTTCAGCTACACTATTTATCCATCTCTTTCTTGGTCTTCCTCTTGTCTTCCTCCCAGATGTTCTGCTGTAAAAGGTATCATATGCAGTTTGGTCTGGCCGCATTCTCACTAGATGGCTGAACCATTTCATTCTTTGTCTGTCAATATAATCCAGTTATGGTCTTATTACAACTTTCTCTCTAATGCTGGTATTTGTAACCCTGTCTCTTTTTGTGTTGTTAGTGACCTTGCGGAGACAGCACATTTCACATGTGGTTATTTTCTGTTCTAGTGCCTTATTCATTGTCCATATCTGGCACGGATAACATAAGTAGGGATAAAGATGCTATTAATCATTTGCTGTTTTGCTGGAAGGGAGACATTTGGGTGTCTAAGCAGTGGGGCTAACAGCATTTGCCTTCTGTAGTCTGGATTCTATCTCTCTATCGAGTCCTCCATCCTCGGTAAATATGCTTCAGAGATATTTGAATACCCATACTTGTTTGATTGTCGCACCGTTAACATGAACATTCAAGATATTATTTTTCCTAGCTATCCTCATTAACTCAGTTTTTGCAGTGTTTATTCTTATACTTTGTGCAAGCTTGATGTAAGGTGTTGATCTAGTGTAAATTCTGTTCTTGGTGGTGTATTAGACATTGATCGTCTGCAAAAAGTTCATTGATTTGTTTCAGTCTGTATTTGCCTCC
This sequence comes from Candidula unifasciata, assembly GCA_905116865.2. NCBI lineage: Eukaryota > Metazoa > Mollusca > Gastropoda > Stylommatophora > Geomitridae > Candidula > Candidula unifasciata. The sequence goes on from CAJHNH020001480.1 coordinate 482,031, forward strand.
TATGTAAATCCATGTACTAGAGTGTAAGAGTGTGCATCGGTGCTTGACACTGCAGCCAGCAGTGGTTAGGTTGGCTAGCTTCTTTTCGGAGAATTGAAAAGTGAAATCAGAATAACTCAAATAATATAATTAGATTTTTTGTTTTGTCCCTTCTATGACCTCCTCCAGCACACCAGACCAACAGTAATGAAAACTACCTTGTTACACACCTTTGAAGTGGAGGAGGATTTCAGTGTTAGCTGCTGCTTAAGTTCATCAATCTCGTCCTTCTGCTGGGCCAACTTCTCATTCATTCCCGCTAAGTGCTCACTCATCATACTCAGCTGTCCCTCATAACTGCGAGTTGTTGTCTGAAGTTCGTCCTGACAACAAAGAAACACACATGCGCAACAATGAGATCTCTAATGACATTTTTCTTGTTACTGAACTGGCATAAAATAATCTCAGATACCGATAAAATTCCATTTCATACACTTCATGTAAGGTCGTTACATACACTGTCGTGTCAGACCATGCAATGTCATATAAGATCACTTCATACACTATCATGTTGGAAACAAATTAATGAAACACTGAACAGTTACAACATCATCATGTGCCACACCAGTAAGCCTAGGCTATCATGTTTCGCAATCTCACATGATCACCAGAATCGCAGATCAGTTCAATGTATTTGTCTCGCCCTATCCACTGGCCAGGTATTTATCTGTTTGCCTTCCTCTTTCTCCATCTTGCCAGATGTTGCCAAGTTCTCAGATCCATTCCTTCTCATATGTCCAAAACATATTGACTGTCTATATCTATTAGGTTCATGACTTTCATCTGTCTCCATGAGGACTGTTAGGTTTGTTTTTCTATCCTTCCATGATGTTCTCTGCATTCTCCTCAGAAACCACATTACTGTCGCAAGTAAATATTTTTCAGCTTGCCTGTTTATTGTCCATGATTCACATACATAAAAGAACATGTGGTCTACATAACACTTTAACACTCTTTTTCTCACTGCAAATGACATCTTCTTATTGGTAAGAATCTTTTCCATCTTGCTAAACGCCACCCTTGCCAGGCAATTCTTGCTCTAATTTCTGCTAGGTATCTTGCATCCGATGTTATGACTGTTCCTAAATAGTTGTATCTGAAATTGCTTAAGAATGTTGCTGTGTGTGTGTATTTTCACACTTTGTATTTCTTTCTTCTTGGTAAGGACCATAATTTCAGTTTCCTTACAGGCCTCTAAGCCTAGTTTCTCACTGTGAACTATAAAACTAAACACTGCAAATCTTCTTCCCTGTCTGTAATTAACACTGTCATCTGCATATCTTTTATTGTTGACGTTATATCCTAGAGTTGTATAAAGGACCCTTTTCCACGCCTTCAGATGTACTGGGCACATAGGGCTAGTCCTATATTTTATAGACCAATCAACACGCGGTGGATGATATGGTCAACATCCCGGTGGTCGCCTTTACTTCCCAGGACTTTACCTGGTACCCACTAAAAAGCTGAGCCGACCTGGTAGCCAAGGCTAATTGTGAAAAAGGTCTGTCTCCATCAGGACCTGAACCCACGACTTTCTGATCCGCAGGTGGGCATCTAGCCACTACACCACAGTGGCTATCCTACAACTGTATACCAACCTTTAAATGAGCCAAACTCTGGTTTGCCAGCTTCAACTCATCTTGCACAATCTCCTTCGATTTCTCGGCTATCTTCAGTTGTTTGTGCAGGGCTCGAACCTGCAAGGGGTTAAGACAAAAATCAAAATACTGATGGAACAGTAGTTAGGGCATTATCTTACCAAATCAGTAGTATAGATTCTATCCTCAGTTGTGGTAGAATTATTTGTTATTTGCTGAGGAGTAACCACAGTCTGGTGAGACTGATGCAGGGGTGAGTGAGGAGAGGTTCTGGCAGATGCTCGGGGTTCAGAGGAAAGGTAAGACGGACATTTAATCAGAATGCTACTGGCACCAATAGTATCGGTACTCTTCACTGGCCGCTGAGGATGGGGACGGAGCACTTATGGGAATGCTCCGAGTGCTGTGATGTCGGTTCTTGAATCAACTCAACTCAACTTTGGTGAGGAGCGGACAACTTCCTGATACACATTTTATGCTCGCTTGACCTGGCAGTCCATGCTTTTTAAACAAACAAACAAACAAAATTCCACCTAAGGTTTATTGGAACTGTCAACCACAGGAACGAGTAGGCAAGTGTGCTAGACACTGCACTAAGGTTCCTTGAAAATAACAGAAGCAGGCGAAATGCACAGTGATCTTCTTCTTGGCATTCACAGGCTATAAACTCCAGCAGAAAGTTCTGGTTGTTTGTCCACTTCTGGACTTTGGTCTTATTCTAGGACTACAGTTTCACGTGCACATTCGTTTTACAGGTCTGGCTATTTGTATGCAGACTGTAGGGACCTCACACTCCAATTTCTAAGGAAACGTCCCCAGTTAGTCCCTTATTATGACATCCTGAAAAAAGTGGGGGGGGGGGGGGGGGGGGGTTACTTTTTTCTCTCTACGCAATGGAGAAACCACACATGGATGACAAGGGATAAGAAGGCTTTCCTCTCCATGGAAGCTAAGGGACCCAATTTTGGTAAGGGGTGGGGGACGAAAAGAATAGATCCACTGCCCTTTAAGATCATCATCATCATCATCATCACCATTACCTCTCATGCCGGTGAGCACAGGATGTCATCTTCCACCATCTCACATGATCACCGGAATCCAGATTAGGTCACTGTTTTTGTCTTCTTACCCATTAACAAGCATGGCTCAAAAGGCAACTTATTAAGAGTGTGTTGGGCTTAAAAGGGATGATATCAGAGCCTAGGTGTGAAATAAAACACAATGTGTCAACTGGCATTTTGCAGCCAAATACAGAAGAATAAAAGGTCTTCCAGTGGACAGTAATGTGAACCACACTCTGCAAAGAACCTGCCACAGAATGATGATGATGATGACGATGATGCTGGTGGTGATAATAATGGTAGTAGTGGTGATGATGGTGATAATGATGATGACGACGATGATGATGACTATAGTCACTTGCCTCTGCGTTGAAGTTAACAGCCTTGCTGTCCGCCTGCTGTAGATGAAGGGTCAGCTCGTTGATTCTAGTGCTGTAATGGTTGATGATCAGCTGCTCTCTTGTATCTATGTCATTTCTTGTCACGTTGGCAGTTTCTATGCGGCCAAGCTGAAAGAATTCAAAACATCCATTGAAATCAGAAAGAGGTAGTTAGGCTAGAAAAAAGAAGGTGGAGGAGAATGAGAAGAGGCAGCACCAGCAGAAAAATAAGGAGAAGAGGAGGAAGCAGCACCAGCAGAAAAATTAAGAGGATGAGAAGAAGCTGCAGCCCAAAAAAATAAGGAAAATGAGGAGAAGGAACAGCTGCAAAAAAAAAAAAATAAGGAAGAGGAGGTGAAGAAACAGTAGCAGCAGTAAGAGCCAAAAAAAAAAGGAGGGGGAGAAGAAGAAGCAGAGGCAGAAAATAATGAGGAGGGAGAGAAGCAGAAGCAGTAGCAGAAACATCTGGAAGAGGAGCAGAAGCAGCAGCAGACAAATGAGGAGGTGGAAGAGAGGGAGAAGGGTAAATAGCAGAAACAAAAGAAGATGGATTGAGATAAGAAGGTTTCATATGTTCTATATTATAGAAATAGATTATCTTCTACAGAAATTAGCTTGACAAATATGGCAACAAAAAATTACCTACAGAGAAAATAGCTTGGCAGAAAATTATATGGTCTTGAAAAACTGGTATAATAAATATAGCAAAACATTACAGAAAATGGCTTGACAAACATAATGATTAACTAGAAATGACATAAAACTATCAAGTGCTGAATATAACATAAAAGGGGACTAGACAACTCAACGAAGGTAATGGAAAAAACACACATAAATACAACTAAATGTTTTGACCAAAATCATTATCAGTGGAGTACTAAACACAATACAAACTAAATGAGCTTTCTAGTCCTATTTGGAGGCTGCAGTTTCTGGTAAACAAGACAGAGGTCGACCACTGTAAAAGTTGATACAGAACTGAAGATGCATAAGCATGAAAACATACAAGGCTTGAGAACTGGCTAGAGAAGGACTTTCAGTTGTGCCTTGAGGAGAATAATGTTCTATATAAAGGACAGACTGACAGAATGATTGACTAAGTCCCATTTTATGTTGTAGTTAGCCCTTCTTGTCATCAACGTGACTGTGGTAGTTCCCTATGTATGATATAAAACCATATTTATCCAGACAAACTGGCTAGGCAAACACTGCAGAAAACAAAACAAAAAACACTTACCATACTCATGTCAAGATAGGAGCCACTGTTAACAGAGTCAGACCTTGTGCTAGCGTCGGAAGATGGAGCTAACTTTTCTATATGATCTTCTAGAGAAACTGATGGAGCGGCACTGACAAACCCGCTGGAGATGGATCGAGCTATGTCCAAGTCTCTCTCCAGCTGCTTGGTTTTCTGAGAAGTAATTACTGCAAGTGTTTTGAGAGAAATTTCATACTCAGTGAGTGATGTCTAACTCCACTAGGACCACACAATGAGCGACTAAAACACAGTGACACAAAGTGCCACCATTCAGATGAGAATCCTCCAGGTACAAATCCCAGAAACCCCATTCAATGGTAACTAGGGCCCACGACGCTGGTTACATAGTAACCTAAATTTCAGGCTGGATGGGACTTTAAAACTGATTACAAAAATGTAGTCCTGTGTCAGGACAGAGTTATGTCCCAATTAGCACATGTATCAAGGGCTCTTTCACTGAATTCAAACAATCACATATTGTGTTCTTTTACTGTTCATATTTGGTCAGAGAATGCTAGTGAAATCTGGCTTCCTGTGTGGTTACTTCCAGTCACTGCCTTTTTGCCTAAAATAATGTATACATTTGTGATTGTTCATAGTGGTTATTACGTCCCTTTGGTAGGTAGCTGTACCCCACCAGGACATCACCCAAGAGACAAACAACCGGTGATACAAAGTGCCACCATGCCGATGAGGATCACCAGAAACCCCTTTCAGCCTTTAGGCCATATTTATGGCCCGGCTATATTCAGGGCCCCTAGCAAAAGCCAGGGTGGGGCTTCATATAACAAAAAATTGCATCCCAATTGGGGACGACTTTTGTTGACTGTTTGTTAGGAAATATAAGCAAAACTTTCTGGGACTCAAGAGAGTTAAAAACCGGGACAAAATATGGAACTCCAAATTACATCGTTTTAAAACAATGAGACATATTTTCAGTTCTAATAATCCCCATCCAAGTTTTCATGCCCCATTTGGGGTAACAGACCCACTGACCCTCCCCCAAAAGAGCATATTATAAAAAGCTACTAATTAGCAGTTTACAGAAATCAGGTACTGTGTTGTGTGAAGAAGGCACATCGGGAAGGAATAATAATGAAGGAAAAAAATGATTGCAGAAAGGAGGAGAGCCGAGCCTCTGAAAAGAATCACACTAAACACAAATGCTGACAACAATGGTCCTGAAATCCCTGGCTATAATTGTGGAAAACTTTTCTTAAAGGTCTTGCTAGTCACACTCAGCAGGGCAGAGCTGATTAACCCAGCCAGACCTGAGGCCCTGAACCTAACTGCCCCCTATACCTGAGCTCCTGGGCATTAACACACACACAAAAAACATGATATACACAAATATTAGTTACATGCAAACAAGTGGTTAGAATAAGAGAAAACTTGGAGACATTGTAGAAAAAAGGTTAACCTATCATCTAGCACCAATATTCCCCCCTTTGTGTGCCAATCCACACAGCAGGATGAGCCTTGTTTCACAAAGTGAGCCCCATATGTTGCTGTTTGAGGGACATGCCACCTTTCTATTACTATCGATCTAGTTCAAGACCTAAAAGATTCAAGATTCTCCTCATCGCTCGAGCTCTCACTGTCTGCATTAGAGGAACTGGAAACGTGTTCTTGATGAAATTCCGACTCCTCAGAAACTAAATCAACCAAAGTATTGATCACCTAATTTTTTTTTCATGTAGTATGCACAAGTACAAAAAAATTAGGTACAGCGGTTTGGCGGCAGATTAGGAAATTACCATAAAGCAGTACAGCTGTCTGGTAGAGTTAAGACTTAATAATAGAAAGTAATCATACAACAGGGCTTAACTATGCTAACTCAGGGGCCAAAATTGTGACAATAGGGATTATCACAGGCCCAAACCCTAGCACAGAAAGATCATTAATACAAAACAACTAGCAATGATCTGCAGGACACTTGATAGGCCTCTGCAGGCCAGATTTGGCCCCATAGGCCACAAGTTGAAAAGCATACAGGTACATATCATCAAGTGCCCTGGTCACCCGCATGGGCAATCATGCCTGTTCACATCAAACAACATGTGTCAGTTCATGTGTTGACACCTTCCCTGCCACAACAAATGGCTGTTGAGTATATTCTCTCATCTTCCTCTCATATAGCATCTTCTTCTTCTTCTCTTTCACCTTGTACCTCATCGAAGTGTCTGGGGAGATGTAATATTTGTTGATGAACTCTGTCAAGAGCACTTTTAAGACTGATGTTCATTTCTGTAAGGCTGTTCTCAATGCCATCACTCCATATTTTCGGAGGTCTTCCACTCGCTCTATACCCATTGTAACATTTTAGTGTGACTCGCTGTGGCAGATAGTACCAGGGCATTCTTGTTAGGTGTCCAAACCACTTAATTTGTTGTTCTTTGATGACCTGTAAGACTGGCTTTATTCCTAGCATTCGTCTAATTTTGTATTCTGTCTTTCCTTGAAATTCCTGCAGCTCTTCTAAGGCATTTCATCTCTGTTGTCATAATTTTACATTCATTTGAGGACGTAAGTATCCACGTTTGGCAGTGATAGCATAGTGTTGGCCACAAATAGTTCTGATAAGATTCACTTTAGTACTCCGGGGTATCTGCTTGTGTGTCAAACAGTGAAGATAGTTGCCTGATTACTTGATGAGCTTTGGCATATCTGGAACTAATTTCTCTGCCCAGTTTTCCGTTGGATGTAAAAAGTGCTCCCAAATATTTGAACTTCCCTGTTTGTCTGAAGGAATTGTTTTTTATTTTTATTTCTAATTGTCTTTTTTTTGTGTTTGCTGATATAGCATCAGCAATATCAAATCTACTTACCACCTGTTCATTTTCAAATTTTATCTTCAAAAGCTGAAGCTCAAGCAGATAATGTTCCTTCTCCTGCTCCAGTTTGGTCAGTCTTTGTTGGAACAATGAAATCTGGGAAGCAATCATACAGTTGTTAAGAATAATGGTTCTCAAAGCAAGAGACAGAACCTGAAAAAATCATTCAATTGAAAGTAACAGATACTTATCTGCTTTTGCTTTTTCTTTTTAGAGTTCACCGGCTGTAAACTCTGGCAGAGAGTTTTTGGTTGTTTGTTCACTTCTGTGGTTTTGTTCCAAAACTCAAGTTCTGAATGCGCATCTGTTTTACAGATCTGGCTTATCTGCTTATAACGGCGTTGTGCGGGCACATTTTAGAGTTTACAATCAACCAAAAGTATTTCAGGACCCTCGCCGGTGCTACAGATTTCATGCACTGCGCTGAGATTCTTCAGACTCGGGCTTGAGTCAGAAGTAGAACGGAGCACTAATGGGTTACCCTTTGTGCCATGATGATGATCCATCATCTCACCTAAATCATGTGATTAACAGTCTACAACTGCTGATACATTGTAACTGCTGTTTCCACTGAGAATCAACTGACACGTCTGCAATTCTTTGAGACGATTAGCTTTGTGGTGGCATCTTTCCAGCTCAGCACACAAACACACTAACCGCTACGCCACCAAAATTTTTTATTTTGCTCTTTAACGCATGAACCAAGCAAAACTGATATGGTCTCACCTGTTTGGCCAGACTCTCTTTACTTTCAGCAGAGCTGTAGAGTTATAAGACAGACAAGATGGCGTTATACTGGACACATTCTGTGAGGAAACCAGCAGATGGTTAAGCGTCGTGGGGAGGAATAACCAGCAGAGAATCCCCAGACACCAAAATTGGAAATAGAAAGACTGAAGAAAAGTGGGGGAAACCCTAAGGCCAACACGGATGAGAGAAGCCAAAGCTGTTGGATTGGATACCATCCATGATAACATAGCGATCGCACCAGATACAACAGAATGGAGAAACAGACTGCAAGCCGTATGTGACATACATTGGTATCAGAGGACAAAGAATATATGATAGTTAATTACATATGACCCATTGTTCACACATGTGGCGTCCGTGGCTTAGCCGTTGGGAGTCTGACTCATAATTCCAACATACCGTGATGGAAACTCACTCCTGGCTGCGGGGATTTTTATCGTGGTATGGGGCATCGCAGGTTGACCCAGCGTGAAATGGGTGTCAGGATGGATGTCCTGGGGAAGTAAAGACAGCTGGCGTAATGCTGACCACATGACCCACCCAGTGCTGATTGGTCTGTAAAAATATGGGGTGCTCTTCCCATATGCCCGATAGGCCTGAAGGTGTGAAAAGGGATCTTTACTTGTATTGTTCACATAAGCTCAGAAATACCAGCCACAGAATGGAAACTTTTTGACCTAACAAATAAATAATCAATTTCTCAAATTCAAACTGAAAAGAAGCCTAATATTTCAAGGGTTCTCATTCAAACTAAAAGTGAACCCTTATATGTCAAGGGTTCATTTTCAAATTAAAACCCTGATATTTTGAGTATTCACATTAAAAATGAAACTGAACCCTGATATGTCAAGGATTCACATTCAAAATGAAACTGAACCCTGTTATGTCAAGGATTCACATTCAAATTGAAACTGAACCCTGATATGTCAAGGATTCACATTCAAAATGAAACTGAACCCTGATATGTCAAGGATTCACATTCAAAATGAAACTGAACCCTGATATGTCAAGGATTCACATTCAAAATGAAACTGAACCCTGATATATCAAGGATTCACATTCAAAATGAAACTGAACCCTGATATGTCAAGGATTCACATTCAAAATGAAACTGAACCCTGATATGTCAAGGATTCACATTCAAAATAAAACTGAACCCTGTTATGTCAAGGATTCACATTCAAATTGAAACTGAACCCTGATATGTCAAGGATTCACATTCAAAATGAAACAGAACCCTGATATGTCAAGGATTCACATTCAAAATGAAACTGAACCCTGATATGTCAAGGATTCACATTCAAAATGAAACTGAACCCTGATATGTCAAGGATTCACATTCAAAATGAAACTGAACCCTGATATGTCAAGGATTCACATTCAAAATGAAACTGAACCCTGATATGTCAAGGATTCACATTCAAAATGAAACTGAACCCTGATATGTCAAGGATTCACATTCAAAATGAAACTGAACCCTGATATGTCAAGGATTCACATTCAAAATGAAACTGAACCCTGTTATGTCAAGGATTCACATTCAAATTGAAACTGAACCCTGATATGTCAAGGATTCACATTCAAAATGAAACTGAACCCTGATATGTCAAGGATTCACATTCAAAATGAAACTGAACCCTGATATGTCAAGGATTCACGTTCAAAATGAAACTGAACCCTGATATGTCAAGGATTCACATTTAAAAAAAAAAACACTTTTGCTAAAATCCACGCCAAAGAGCCAGATGAAATAACTGACAATGATGATTTTAATACAGAATATTTAACTCTAGTGTCAAATCAGTACTGTTGTACGGAGTACTAAGCTGAAACATGCAAACAATTAAAATAATCACTGTCTCCTTCTTTTTGTTCATCCGAGTGACGTAAATGTGTTGCGCCTGTTTACAGCAGAGCTGCGATATTTGCGCATTTCGGCCAACACATCTGACTTCCTTGGGCATTTGTTGAGTAGGTTAACTTTCTGGAGAACAATCACTGATAAAACTTCTTCTTATCCTATTTCTTCTTCTCTAGTTCTGTTCTGCCTTTCAGCATCAGGTTGTTGAATTAAGAATCCACATCATAGCACTCAGGACAATCCCATAAGTGGTCCGTCCCCATCTTCAGCAGCAAGCGAAGAGTTCGAATTCCAATGGCACCAGTAACTGTCTGATTGTATGTACATCAGTCTCGCCTTTCCCCCCGAGTGTTGAGTGTCGGCCAAATCCTCTGGTAACTCCTTGCAGCGCCATTCTCCTTAAACCACAATGATCAATCTGTGCCTCCTCACTGTTCTCTCGGAACTGGAACTCTTTAACTGCTGCTGAAGATGGGGATGGAGGGCTTATGGAAGTGTCCAGAGTGCTATGATGTCGATTCTTAATTCAACATTCAACATTTTTTGTCTGGAAAGATGGAAGGGTGCAAAAAACAACAACAATTTGTGTAGGCAAAACACAAACTACAAATACCTTGCTAATAGCTGTGATAAAGTAGGCTGCCCTTTGCCGGAAGGTGTTGACCGCCGGGTGCGACCTCGGCCCATCTACAACTGCACTTGAACAAACACTACTTCCCCTGGTCCTATACCCTGCTGGTTGTGAAAAGAAGTCCAAGTTTCCGGACATAAATGCTGCTATCTGAAAGAGAAGAAAAACAAATGTGCTTATTTTAGCAACAGTATTAGCAGCCTTTCGGCAAGAAGCGGCTGGTCGAGTGGTCAAGTATGGTAGGCTGGTTTGAATCTCTGGTTTCCTGTATGGGTTCTGAAGCCCCATTGTAGGGAAAACAAGAAAAAGCCCTCCCCAATAAGCACAACTACTTGGGAGCATCCTTCAAAGTCTGAGTGCAGCTGCTTGAGAAGCAAGGAACCAGAAGATACAAATAAGCCAGATCTGATATATGGATGTGCATGCAAAATTCAGGTTCTGGAACAAGACTAAAGTCTGGAGGGGGGACAAACACCCAGAACCGTAATACTCTTTGCTTTCCTCAAGGATCAAAATAAGGTAGGAGCAGGATTACCTGTGGATTACCGCAGGATCATTTTTAATTAGGCCTTCACATATTCTAGGCAACTGCATAATGAGTTAAGGAGATGATACTATCATCTTCAACTCTCAAATAATACTAGAACAAAAAAAATATACTGATTTTATAAGAATGGGTTCCCGTCTGGGGTCCGGGGACCCACTGTGGGGGAAAACAAGAATAGACTTACTACCTACCCGGACTTTTTCAAAAATGACCCTGGCTCCCAGGTCGACCCACCCTTGATTGGGTACCGGGTGCTGTACTGGGAAGTAAAGACGGATGCCATGATGCTGACCACATCATCCATCTTGTGCCGACTGGTCTATAAAATAAATGTCTAGCCCTATATGCTCTATACACCTAAAGGCGTGGAAAAGGGTCCTTTACATTACTTACCTCCCCAACAAGCATGTTGTAGGAGTCGACTAATTGGGGACATCCTTTGATGTTGGAGTACATCCGCGTGAGAGGCAATGAACCACAAATCTGCATACAAATAAGTCAGATCTGTGAAACGGATGTGCAGACAACACTCATGTTCTGAAACAAGACTAAAGTCAGGAGGTGGACGAATACACAGAACTTTCCAATGGAGTTTACAGCCAGTGAACGCGAATAAGACGAAGAAGAAAAGAATGGGTCGGGTCAAACATATAACAGGACAGGCCAAAAATTTTAATTTGCAAAGAACAACCAATACTCAAAGGACATACCTTGCCGGTGTTTGTGACCAAAGAAATTAAGGAAGCAACCACACATTCATCTGTTCTTTTGAGTTCCTTGGTGGCTGTTGGTAGTTGGTGCTCCAGGGACACCTTGGAATTGTAATGCTTGGAGACATCTGGAAAGGACAAGGGGGTTTTAAATGAAAACCTAACAATTTTTTAAAGAATATATAATAACCATGGCATTGTCTTGTATCCTGTCAGCACTGTTGTTAAGGATGTGAAGAGTGTTAAGCACATGACATCATGGTGCAGATGAACATAGTGATGTCATAATGACAGTTTAAAGATGGTCGTCCCACTTTAGACATACTCCAATGAGGAGTGGCCTTTTGTTATATGTCTGGTTGATCAGAAAAGAGGTGAAGCCTACAGACATTTCTCAGCAAATGTCAGAGTAGGAAGTTTCAAAATGGCGTGACATCTGTGACAGAGTGTGCCTAACACGGTCACGACCCTGTAGTTGCATACAAAAATTATAAAGAACCAAACAGTCCTTTCTTAGAATATTAAGAATGCCAGGAAATAAAGACTTGAGAATGGATTTTATAGCACTCAGGGATTCTCACAAACACATCATCCACATTATCAGCAGCTGGCAAAGAAATAGCCCACTAATGGTGCATGTTGCAGTCATGATTCCTTTCCCAACACTCTAGCATGACCTAAAGAAAATATCAAAAGGACTCTAACTACCCAGAACCAATGAAGTGTTGCTTGCTACTCTGCACGGAGCATGCCTATCTGCCCCTTTGTCAACATACCAACTTCTTACTTACTTACTTACTTAGTCGCTCCTCTTCTACCTTGGGGTGTAGAGGATAGCCAAAGAGATTGTCTGATTGTGGATTTTGTCCCTTCTGGTCACTTGGACCACCTTTCTCAGATATCTCATTTCTGAGGCCTGAAACTGGCTTCTGTGAGTTGTTGTCATTGCCCATGACCATACCGCATTCACTACTGCAATATATTTTCCTTGCCTTTTCTCTGAGCACTGAGTATTAACCAGATTCTCTGGGCAATGATTATCAACCAGATTCTCTGAGCACTGATTAACAACCAGATTATCTGAGCACTGATTATCAACCAGATTCTCTGAACAATGATTATCAACCAGATTCTCTGAGCACTGATTATCGGCCAGATTCTCTGAACAATGATTATCAACCAGATTCTCTGAGCACTGATTATCAACCAGATTCTCTGAGCACTGATTATCAACCAGAGTCTCTGAGCACTGATTATCAACCAGATTCTCTGAGCACTGATTATCAACCAGATTCTCTTAAGTACTGGCAGATGCACTCTGACTTTCGAAGAAAACCCCCAATTAGTCAACTGTTACCACATGCTTGTTAGAGAGGCAGTGGGTCTCTTCTTCTTTCCCGCAAAAATGGAGACCCGGAACCCACACGGGGAAATCTGTGTCTAATAACCATACATTCGGAACCATGAGCAAAACTTTCATCAGCCTCTCCTGTCAACGTTCCATGCACTTCCCTGATTCCTGTACCTTTCCCCTGGCATGTGACATCCTGACGTTGCTGGTTTCCTAATGTTATAGCCAGGGTCTTTTTTCTTTCTGGTGGTACACAGTACCGACACCTTGCTTTTTTAAGGCATTCTTTTTTTTTTTCAGTACTACTGCAAAAACACATTATGGTGTGAACCATATCGGACACTTTGTAGTGAGTACTGGCACCTTTCTTCTAGGAAACAAAACCCTGGTTACGTCTTCTTCTTCTCTTCCACCTTGTACCTGAGTGAGATGTTGGGGGGAGATGTAACGTTCGTTGATGAGCTCTGTCAAGAGCACTATTAAGACTGATGTTCATTTCTGTAACACTGTTCTTAATGCCATCACTCCATCTCTTCTGAGGTCTTCCACTCACTCTAGACCCATTTTAACATTTCAGTGTGGCTTGCTGTGGCAGATAGTACCAGGGCATTCTTGTTAGGTCTTGGGCCCTGGTTACAACAGGGGTAATAATCATCATCATCATCAAAAGAAGATGAACAAATAATTACTACTAATGCCAGTCACAAATAAGAGGAATGTCTTGACAACCAATGGTATCAGTTACTGGTACCATCAGAATTTTAACTCTTCGTTTGTTTCTGAAGATGGGGACTGAGCGCTTAAGGGGGTGTCCCGAGTGCTGTGATGTTGATTCTTAATTCAACATTTAACATTCCAATAGTATCAATAGTTTTCAGAAAAAGAGGATAGTGGTATGTTAGGCACAGCCAGAGAAGAAATATGCAGAGCATCACCAAACACTAACTAAAATTGCAAATAAATGGACTGAGGAAATGAGGACATTAACAAGAAACCCTAATATAAACACTGATGAGAGAGGCCAAAGCTACAGGACTGTATTCCACCACAGAATCAAACAGATTTTAAGGATAGAATGGAAGGGAAGTATAGACTGCAAGTCAAGTTCTATATGATGTATAACGGCACAACAAGATGATGATGATGATGAATGTCAGTCATTGAAAGAGCAGTGGCAAGCCCAATAACCTGCAACCATGAAGTCATTTGTTTAAATCCTCATTGTGGTAAAAGTTTTTTTTTTTTTTTTTTAAACTGACCTGGACTCTTAATTAGTTCCAAATAAAGTCCTGGGAAGAAAAGGTGGCCAGCATTCATACTAAGTATATCACCTGACTGGTCGATAAAATGTAGATGCTGAAGGCGGGGGAAGGGAGGCGGGGAAATGGAGGCAGGGGAAAGGGAGGCAGGGGAAAGGGAGGCAGGAGAAAGGGAGGCGGGGAAAGGGAGGCAGGGAAAGGGAGGCGGGGGAAAAGGGAGGCGGGGGAAAAGGGAGGCAGGGGAAGGGAGGCGGGGGAAAGGGAGGCGGGGGGAAAAGGGAGGCGGGGAAAGGGAGGCGGGGGAAAGGGACCTTTACTTTACTTTTACTACCAATGACTGCAAAACTGTGCATCTGAAAGCTTAAAAGCGAGAAAATCATTCAGTGCTAGAAATTACCTATAAATCAACTGAATATGCCAGCAGTTGGTAAACGAACAAACGAATGAACGAACAAACTTTTTATTTTCATAGGGTCCCAAATTGGGCACACAGGCCCATCTTACACTGAGAAGGAATCGGTCAAGTTTTTTAGCAGGATTGCTCAGTTTCAGGTGGGGACGGAGTGCTTATGGAAGTGTCCCAAGTGCATTGATGGTGATTCTTACATTCAGTCTCTAAAAAGCCACACCACTCCAGTGAACACACTCAGAAATGCATGAATAACTTACCTTTCACAGCATCATGAAGATCATTCAAAGATTTACAGAACCCGGTAAAAAACTTTGGATGTGACGACCGAGGATGGCCCAAACCTGGTACACCTGATTGACAATGGGACACAAAATAACACCAATATTAATGATCAACTAATCAAATTAGTAGTGTAGCGGCTAGAGGCTTGCCAGCGGAACATAAGGTCTGATGGAGTCAGACTTTTTTACAAAATGACCTTGGCTCCTATGTTGACCTAGCCTTGAGTGGGTACCGGTTGCAGTCCTGGGAAGTAAAGGTAGCTTGTGTGAAACTGACTACATCACCCACCAAGTGCCGATTGGTCTATAAAATATAGGTCTGGTTTTATATACCCAACACACCTAGAGACCTTTGCAAATAAGAATAAAAGTTAAGTTTAAGATAAATATTGAATGAAAGAATGAGCTGAGTTAAGAATTAACATATCATATCATTCATATTATTCCAAAAAGTGCTCCGTACCCATGTTCAGCAGCTAGAACTACTACTTATTCGGGTTCACCAGCTGTAAACTCTGGCGGAAGTTCTGGGTGTTTGTCCACCTCTGGACTATAGTCTTGCTCCACAACCTGAGTGTAAAGTGCAATCTGCTTCATAGATTTGGCTTATCTGTATGCAGACTCTTGGTTCCTTACCGCTCAGGCAGATGCACTTCAACTTCGAAAGATGCCCCTAATAAGTTGACTCCTACAACATGCTTATGTTTATCTGAGCACTGACCTTTAGGGTAAACACATTAAGAAGCAACAACCTCTCATCCTGAATTTTACTGATTTCAGGGAGGCATCTGACACCTGACACAGAATTTGACTATGGGGAATTTTGGAATGCTACAGCATACCATTAAAGAAATACCCATTATTAAAAATATATATATATATATAAATATTTATATATATATTTATATACGATGGTCCAGAATGTGCAGTGTGTACTGAAAATGGTTTAAGTGACTGGTTTTTAGTGGAAACATGGAGTGAAACAAGGTTGCATTTTACCTCCCTTGTTGTAGCCATTGAATGGGCAATGAAAAGATGTTGCAAAAGGCAGTATTGGCATTGATTGGATAGATAAGAGACAACTGGAAGATCTCGATTTTAAAGATGATATTGTTCTGTTGAGTAAAAAAATAACAGAGACATGCACAGAAAAACAGACGATTTGTCATCTACAGCATCAAACATAGAACCACAAACAATTTGAGAGAAAACAAATCTATTAAAGATACCAACAACAGATCATGTAGATGTCATGCTAGAGAACAAACCAATAAAAGTAACAGACCATTTTACCTATTTGGGTAGCAATTTCGGCTCTCAAGGACATACAACAAAGGAAATTATGATACACATTGGCAAAGCAACAACAGTCTTTAAAAGCCTTAACAAAATAAGGAGCTCCAAGTTAAGGCCAAACTCCAAATTTAAATTCCGACAGAAAGTTCTGGTTGTTCATCCACTTCTGGACTTCAGTCTTGTTCCAGAAATTGAATTGTGTGTGCACATCCTTTTCACAGATCTGGCTTTTTTTTTTAATGCAGACTTTTGGTTCCTTGCCTCAGATAGATGTGTCCTGACTTCAGAGGAAAAATCCCTAATTAGTCGACTTTTACGACATGCCCGATAGGGAGGAGGTGGATACATTCATCCCAACCCCCCCTTTAAAAAACAAGGCCCCAGAACCCAAACAAGGAACCACTCTGGTATATTGAGTTAATCCAGCACCCAGAGAAAGCCATTTTCCAACTTTCACAGGGTCTGGTTGACATGATAACTTTGACAGTGCTCAATTCGCTGCATGAAACTATCAGTACTGTCTGCTAGATTTGTAGACATGATGGGCATGGTTACATGTGCACATTTAAGATATTATTCGGTGTAAAGAAAATAGATTTGTTTAAATTGTGATGTCCTATAATTTCCTAACTGTGTCACACTGCTGTCTGACAAAGTGACCAAAACCACTTTTAAATGGTCAAACAGGAGGAAAATCAGCGAATTCTTTGCACCATTTGTATTTAGTGATTACTGCCCCTTCATGTGAAAAAACCTTTTCACAATTTACACATTTACTGACTGGAATTTGTCTGTTCTGTTTGGTGATGTGACATCATCAAAGAAGCAGCAGGCTTCATGCCTGCCTGTCTACTCAGTGGTCTAGGGGTTTGATCTCAACCCCAAAACAGGTCATGACACTACCGTAGTCTAATACTGTAACTAATCACTCAATGTGAGGCTGAACAAATCAATCATGGAGAAACTTTTAAATGATTGCAAGGCAATTGTGAATGTAACTTACTTTGTGCTGCAAGTATAGAGGTATAACTTTCAATCTTGTTAAAGACACCATTGAGCCTTTTCAGTGAATGCAACAAGTCTTTGTTCTTGGATGCAAGAGTTGCTGTACACGAGGAGACAGCATTCTCTTCCTCTAGGCTGAAATAAAAGAATAGTTAGGTAAAAGGCAGGAGTGAGAAGAAGCAATGAAAATCATCATCATCATCATCATCAATCAGCAAGTACTTTACAGAACGTCGCTCTCTTCACGGCACGCCTGAAAGTATCCCTTTCCCTAGCCAGCTCTCCAGCCCCATGTGCTTTCAATGCCAATGCATCCTTAATGTCTCGTATCCATCTTCGCGGTGGTCGACCCCCGTCTCGCCTTCCACAAACTGCACCTTCCATCACCGTCTTTTCCAAGCCACCATGACACTTGATGTGGCCAAAATACTTCAACTTTCGGAACAGAATGCTGTTTATGAGCCAGTTCTTGATGTTCAACTCGTTCAGAATGTCGATGTTTTTCCTCTTCTTGATCCATGGAATTCTAAGAATTTTTTTATAACATTTCAATTCAAAAGCT
Organism: Candidula unifasciata; assembly: GCA_905116865.2. Lineage (NCBI taxonomy): Eukaryota > Metazoa > Mollusca > Gastropoda > Stylommatophora > Geomitridae > Candidula > Candidula unifasciata. The sequence goes on from CAJHNH020001480.1 coordinate 499,866, forward strand.
CCAGTCTTTTTCCTCAGTGACTGAGTGAGAGTCCAAGACTAACAACCGTAAGTTGCCACAGGATAAATGCATGATCTCAAGGTTTTTACTTTAACTAATATATTAGTGCTTTGCCATAGATTCTTCATGCTACTTAATCTCTGCATTGCTAATGCAAGTCATACCTTGTTTAAATCACCACTAATTACTGACATCATTTCCCCTCTAGGTTCAGGATCCCGCTGTGAGGGAGAATAAAAGGACTCACTGCTCCTTTAAAGAGCTTGTTATAAAGTAGTGGAAAGGACCCTTTTCCTTGCCTTTAAGCATATCAGGCATATAGGGCTAGACCTATACTTTAAAGATCAATCGGCACTTGGTGGGTGATGTAGTCAGCATCACGCTGGCCACCTTTACTTTCCAGGACTGCACCTGGTAACCACTCAAGGCTGGGTCGAATTGGGGGCCAAGGTCATTTTGCTGCTAGTTTTTCTCTCTCTTTTTTTTTTTTTTTACAACTCTTAAAACTATCAAACTTTAAATGAACGCATGATTGTATAAACTTTATTTTCAATGGGTTCAGAACTGGATGGACAAGTTTATCTAAAAAAAATTAAACAAACCATGATAACAAAAATCTGTCTTACCTGGCAACATAGTACGGCAACAGTTTGTTCATATATGCTACCAATCGTTTGAAATTCCTTGCGAACGGCTGCAATTCAGTCGCTGTTTCCTAAAAGTAATAATTTAAAATTCCGAGCTATAATTTTATTTTACATATGTTTGTAAATTCTGAAATGAACCTACTTTTCTCTTTACAAATAAATGGTCCAAAAGGAATAGCACATTTATTGTCACAATTCTTCTTCTTTGTTCACCAGCTGTGAGCTCCATTGAAAAGTCCTGATTGTTCATCCATTTGGACTTTGGCATTGTTTTGCATGTACATCCGATTTACTTGCTTGTGTGCTAGTTATTCCTTGCCGCTCTGGCAGATCACTCCGACTTTGAAGGAAGTCTCCAGTTAGTCAAATCCTAAGACATCTTGTTGGGGTGGCCAGGCAGTGGGTCTATTCTTGTTTTTCCAACACTGGAATCCCAGAACCCACACAGGTAATTCTTCTTCGGCATTCCAGGCCCTTGAGATTCATTGCTGCAGATATTGCCCACCTTCATTCATCTCTCTGGTTGGCCCTCTCTTTCCAGTTGGTGACACCAAGTGTTCGTAGGTCTGTCTGGATATTATCTCGCCATCGTCTTCTTAATCTGCCTCGTGGTCTACGACCATTCATCTCCCTCATGTATACAGTTTTTACTTCTCTGTCATTCTTTCAATATGCTCCAGCCATTTCAGTCAATTAGCTCTCATGATGTCAGTGATCAGTAGTGATTTAAACAGAATATGAATTTTGTTGTTGCTTCTCACTCTCCATTCACCGCTGTTTTCATCTTTGATGGGTCCAAAGATTCGTCGTAAGACTGTTTTAAAAAAACCTGTAATAAGGCTTCATCTCTTTTAGTTGTGCTCGAAGCTTCAGAGCCATATTATACGTCACAGGTAATTGTCACACTAAAATAAATGTTGATAAGGAGGACACAAATAATATATTGCACAATTTATTGCCAGGCATATTTTGCTGCATCTTGTCAGGTGCATCATTACAGTTTACATCAAAATTTAATCATTAGTTAGTTAGTCCAGGCTCCAACATCATGGCAGAAACAAAATGTTTTTCCCTGTCCTATCTGAAAACAAGTTTAAAAAAAAAAACTTGTTAGTCCACTGCAACATCTTGAAGCCTGCACATGCAAAGTACAAATGCACAAGACAGCTGAAAGATGTGCCAACACTAAGAGTCCCACACCAGAATTGCAGCTCACTGTTGGTTCAAATGGTCAATCATGAAATCTGGCATTGCACCCACAAAAGTCATTCTGAATGTACTCAGCCACCTGCTTTTTCAGTGCAGTCAGTAACCCGCCACAGCCACAACATCAGAAAGATTACTCATGAAATCCACATCTCACAGTGTCACACCAAGCACTCAACATTTAATGTGAAGCACAAACATTAAACATTTCAAACAAAACATACAAATCACAGTGTCTCTTGTTATACTGTACATCTCTAAGAAAAAAAAAGTCTAAAATTAACCTCGTGATCACCAAAATGCTTTTATGGAATAATGAGGGGAAAATCATTTAATGCATGATTAGGTTATATTTGAATCTTTATTCTTCTTTATTTAGGCAATATCTTCTTTGTGTCGCAAGGTATCACAGTTAAACAGACGAGCAGCCAAGCTAGAACATGCTCTGCTACTGAGGGCATGCTCCTATGATACATTTGGCTCTTAAATATGATACTTTTATAACCAATGTTTTGATATTTTTTAACGTCTGGGAAATATGGTTCAAAAGTTTATGGGAATGACATATACACACCAGAACCTAGCAATAAAATACCTTTCTTAAATGTTTGTGTATTCTAGACAAACCATTAAGGTCTACTCTGTTCATAAATTGTTGCTGTGCTTGTTATTCGACATATGCTTCGTTAATATGAATTTCTGTAACGCCTGGTGCTATTTAATTGGTTTGAAATTAATTATGTCCGTATTCCATAGCTGTGGATTACAGGCTGTACGATAGACAATAGGACACTTTTGGGGGGAGGGGGGGGGGGGGGTGCCTGGCTGACCATGTTTTTAGTGCACTTGTTTCCATAGTGAGGCGCACATACCATCTGGAGGTGACAGGTTCGATTCCCGGCAGGGTAACTATAGCTTTTGATTTTTATGTTGTCTAGTGTGTTCTTCTATCTTTCTACTTCTTTCTATGGGTGCCAATCAATACATTTTCTGTTACTTTGTTAATATATAATATCAGCCTCAAGAGTTCCCCCTCTGTTTATTTAAAAAGTCTGGCACAGATACTTACCAGAATGGTTAAAGAGTCATCTTGCAGACTGTTAACAAACTGTCTAAGTGCCTGTTCAACTGGCCGTGTGTACAGCATATTTTCATGAAGGTATTTGCAAAACTAAAGAAAACAAACCATAGTAGGCTATAACACACTTGAATTCAGGATAGCATAGAAAATATATTATTGCCTATTATAGCATTTCATGATTCGAAAACAATATAGATAGCATAAAATTACAGAATACAGCATACATCAACATATGACCATGTAGGAAATATACTATTACATATTATAGCACTTATAAATCCAAAACAATATATATATATATATATTATAACTATAAACAAGACTGACATGTTAAATGTCATGAGGTGGGTAGCCAAAGCAAGGGACGAGATTCCAAACATATCATTTGTAAAGTCTTGTAAATTCTAAAGGTGGGCATTTCAACCCTGAAGGCAGTAAATGTATCACACTCCATGAATGTGCTTCAGAAGTTAGCAACATGCGGTGTGCGCTCTGAATGGGTAGAAAGCATTTGAAAATACATTTAACCTGCCCCCCCTAGATCTACACACCTGGCCGTGCTGACATAAAGGGTAATGAACGAGCGAACTAACTGGCAAGCAATGCACCAATGCACGTGGGAAGAAGCATGGAGAGAGTAAATATTGTCAATGCTGTACGGACTGGGCTAGTGGATAAAGGCGAATCTCTGACAATAATACGATTGCGTGACATGGGAGTAAAGTATGGTGAAGCATGTCTATGCCACCTTCGAGGCCGAGATACAAGACATTATAACCAACTTCTCATAGGAAGTTGATCAAATAATTGTTGATCTCGTGGAAATGGTGACACAGGGTTAAATAACAGAAGAAGGACAGGAAGCATCCTTATATGACCGGAAAAAATCTCATTCCACATTCAAACGGGTTCAAGACGACTGAGGCAGCGCTGCAGTTGATTAGTGAGCAGAAGGAAGTGATACCAGCTAATATCATCTGCTTGCCTTAGTGAAGGGAGACTGAGTCCAAAAAGAAGGCTAAAAGGGCGAAGCTGACAGCTATCAAGGACATTTTAGAAAACTTTTTATCTCAAGCCTAGCTTTTTCCATTCTTGTTATCTATGAACAGTGAAATAGGTTTAAATAATTTTTTTTCAAAGAATTAAACCTATCTTTTACGTTAATGTTTTGTTCATGAGTGTGTAATCATAATGTATGGTGTTCATGATTTTATGCTTCCTGCAATTAAGTTAGACATTATTAAATTTACCTTAAAATGTGCACAACATTTTTATTTCTGGACTTCCTAAATTCGGTAATAAATTTTTTGTAAACGTACAGTACAGTACATAAGAAACATTTATAAAGTACTGGCCTGTATTAAGAGACCATAAAATACGAATCAGTGCAGGTTTCGGTATAAAATGTATGTTTTCAATGATATGGGTGGGGTAGGAAGTGAGTACTTATAGAACAGCATATCTGGCTTTTTATTGGTTATTGTTGTAATCTTATTGTCCAAAGAGTTAAAGTTTCTTCTAGTTTCTTCTAGTGGTCACAGCGCAGGTGAAAGGTTCACACAGCAGCCATGGGTCGGGTGTTACCTGGGATACCAGCTAATTGAATGCTGGGCGATTAACACAAAGGCTCCTGCAGAACACAAAGGATTCGGCAGTCAAGATATTTTCCTTGTCCAAATAGGACGTTCCTTCTTTGTGAAGTTTGATTAACCGTACTTACACGGGAGACAGTTTAATGTCTATTTATTTATTATAATGGCAGGAGTCCATTGAGAAAAGAGTGTAATTCTTTTATATTCTCAGAGTAGATAATAAAGAGTTATTATCGTACGTTTTATTGAATAATCATCATCATCTTGTGACGTGTAACTTTAATCACAATAAAGTTTATGTGGCCTGTCACAAGCGTTATTGTTGGCTTGTAAAGATAGCAACTGTATTACATGATGCTGTGTCGGTGCCAAGTGTGCCAGTTATAGAATGCAGGACTTCACTGTAGCACATCCATCAAGGAGATATCCAGCGGAATACTAGAATAGGCACCCTAGGCCTAAATACTTGGTTCTTGAATATCTTCAACAAAGAGTACAATAAAGTGTACAAATTAGTGTACAACAGTTATCTGACCAGCCCTTCCGCCATATAAGGCCGGACAGTTGAGTCCACTGTATATACGAGGGGGGTTCAAATGAAAATCTTACAAGTCTGACAGAAATTACAGTAAGCATGCCACTGTCTTATAACATGGCAATATTGTTGTTAAGGATGTCAAGAGTCTTAAGCATGAGTTATCATGGAGCAGACAAACACAATGATGTAATAATGACAGTTTACTGATGGCCACCCCACTTTCAACACCCACGAAATAAGAGCAGGGTTCTGTTACCAGTGGGTTTCTTTTTCTTCTTTTTTTTCTCTTTCTTTTCTTTTATTCAATCTTGAAGGAGTAAAAATTATAGAAATTCATTGGCAAATGAAGGTCCAAGATGTGTGGCAATGTTATTCACAGTGGATTGGTAGTTTTCCTGTACCAGGTCTTCAATGACTGCAATCGACTCTGGGGTCCCTACTCTGTGCGCCTGACCCAGTTGAGAAAAAAAAATGGATAACAAAACACTGTTTTTCTCCGATCAAAGTTGACGACCACCTTTAAACCGTCATTATGACCTCACCCTTTTCTTTTGCATCGTGATATCATGTGCTTAACATTCTTGACAACTTTAAAATGAGTGAGCTGCATGTTGGTCTGTGCTCCACTGAGGAACAAAACATCACAAGAAAAGAGGAACAGAGAAGAATCAGATGAGGAAAACAAACAATCCAACAGAATATAATCGCACCTTCATGCTGAGCTGACTAACCTTGACATTGAGCTGACTAAGAGGTTCAGTGACCCCGTCTGCTGGGTAGATCTTTGACCTCTGCTCACTGTAAGTGAAGAAGTTCGACAGACCCTTAGTCAGTTCTTCAACCAGATTGGCACCTTGAGTTATCAGGTCCTTGGCTCGTAGCTGATGGCGACGGTCGTGTGTTGGCAGATTGAGCCCATTCAGTTCTCTCACCTCTAAGGAATTTCAAGAAATTGTTATCTTTGTCTCTGTAATCAACAACAACTTACATTTAATCTGTAAAACGTTATTTAAATCTGAAGAAATTTCAAGTTAATCAACAAAAGAACTTAATTTCCAAAGGGTCACAAACTGGGCACGCAGATCCGTCTTTCAAGTACTCACCTTTCACACAGCAATTGTATTTTTATACGTATCAAGCATATTGTGTTTATATATGAAAATTCATAGTATAAATGTAAATTAAAAATACAAAAGCATGGACAGCAAATACAAACTCTACATGGAATACACATGCAAAAATACAAATACAATGCAGACACTTACATGACTCTGCCACTTTACAATGCAGACCCTTGGTCTTCTTGCTGTGCTACTCATCAATTAGGGCTTTGGTCAAGTCATTCTATTGTTTCTGGGCATGATTTTTCCTTCAACCTTGCTAAGCTTTGTAACCACAGTCTGTATTGATGAATTCATTCACACTAGCCACCATATTATTATAGAACCTAGAGTTACAAGCATGAGTCAACTACATTTTTTGAATAACCACATTTAACCCCTTCCTGTGAAGCTTTGGTTATAACTGCGGTACTAAATCTTACTGTGATTTCATTAGATGATTTTTTTGATACTGGTAGTTCTTGTCTGTTTACCTCCCGTGTCTTTGTGTTGACTGGATTTCCTCCATCTCTGTGCTCCATGTGCTGACTGGAATGCAGTCATGTTGGTGCTGACTGGAATGCAGTCATGTTGGTGCTGACTGGAATGCAGTCATGTTGGTGCTGGCTGGTTGGTCTGGACCTGACTGTGCTACAATAAGGCCAACAATAAATCTCAGGCACTGATGGGAAGATGCACGGACACAGCTGATATCATCAATGCTGTATGGACTACGTTGGGGATAATGGCCAATAGTTGATGCTAATATGATGGCGTTACCGAAGAGTTAAACTTGGTGAAGCATGACTATGCCATCTTCGAAGTAAAGACAGGAGATACTACAACCAGCTTCTCACGGAAAACAATCGGTAGAGGTACCTTGGAGTGGCTGCTGCTTCGGAGGACTGAGCATGCATAGGGATGCCCAATGTGCAAAGACATCAATTGTGATAACATAACATAACATCAGGCAGTGATCAACACTGTCTTCATGTGCGCTCCACATGCGCTCTTTAATTAGCAGTGGGGAAAAAAAACAGACCCAATGCCTCTCTAACAAGCATGTCATAAAAGAGGTAAATCCTTAGGGGTTTCCGTCAAAGTCGGAGTGCATCTGCCTGAGAGACAGGGAACCAGCAGTCTGCATACAACTAAGCCAAATCTGTAAAACAGATGTGCATGCAAAACACATGTTCTGAAACAAAACCCAAGACCAGAAGTGGACAAACAGTCAGAAATTTCTTTCAGAGTTTACAGCCACCGAACACTAAGAATAAGAAGAATGGAAGTGAAGATCAGAGTTCCCAACAACTGATTTATGCATGTATCAAGTATCAATCAAGAATTTCTCATTCCTGGTTTTGCCTAAACATCAAGTCTACTTGGAATCATATGGATATACTATTCCAGACATGCGGGAGTGTGAGGAAATGAAATAGCAGATTTTCTGCCTACAAAAGCGAAAGCAACAGAATACTCGTACTGGACAAGGGAGATATTCTGAAGACCATTTATGAACGACTGTTGGCAGAAGACACGAGATTAGATTAAATAACATGGGCAAGAATGTGAGAACAAGAAATTAAATGTGGATCCGGCAAGTAGGGACGGATGAGAGGAAGAGATCGGCGTGTGTATAATCAGTGTGCTACGGCAACAGTTAACATCTACACCTTAGGTCATTTGCTGCGGGAGACTGAGTGTCTATGGGTTTGTCCAGTGTGCTATGATGTCGATTCTTAAATCAGTAATCAGTAATCAAGTCTACCTTTTGCTAGACTTACTTGTGTCAATGAATGGCAATTTTTCTTGAATAATCTTTGTGGCAAGGTCCAGGCGGCTTTGAAGATTTCTTTCTACAGTCAACAACTTCTCCTCCCTAACAAAAAACACATAAAACACACTGTAGTGTACAAATTAAGAAGAGTTTGGAGGCATATAAGATGAGGTTCTTGGGAAGAATGGCTATCCTGTGAAAAACAGTCCCAAATTATCGAGGCCGAAAATATACCCTAACAGGACCTCAGTCACGTGTCAATTGCGAACTTCCAGGGACTATACCGCAAACGCCGAATTGCGGACTTCCGGGGACTATACCGCCACCGCCAAGAGTATCACCCATGCCGCTCACGCGGCGTGGATTGGGGCTAAACTAGATGGCTGGAACTCACGAGCAAATAAAATGAAGGAAGCTGCAGGAGATGCAGTAGCTGCTGCTTGTGAGTCCCAGCCATCTAGTTTAGCACCAATTCACGCCGCTCACACGGCGTGGGGGATACTCTTGGCGGAAGTACGCAATTTAAATTGCCTGAAGTCCACAATTGACACGCGACTGAGGCCCTGTTAGGGTATATTTTTGGCCTCGATAATTTGGGACCGTTATTCGGAGGATAGCCGGAATAACCAACACTGAATGCCTGGAAATGGCTAATGAAAGTAGAATATTATATACAACAATGAGAAGGAGACAAACAGTTCTTTGGTCACATAACGAGAAAAGGAGCACTGGAAAATATTGTGATCACTGGTAGAAGAGGCAGAGGCAGAGCAAGAGAAATGATGGTGGATAGCTTAAGACAGTGGCATGGAGAAATATCATCAGTAGAATTGATCCAGAACATCAGAGACCGAGATCTGTGGCGATGCATAAACACATACACCAGCTGGCAAGGCACTTGATGATGACAATGAGTGTATAGGTATGTGTCTTTTTCTTCTTCTTTGCGTTTACTGGCTAAAAACTCCAGCGGAAAGCTCTGGGTGTTCGCCCACCTACGGACTTTAGTCTTGTTCCAGAACCTTAGTTCTGCGTGCACATCCATTTCACAGATCTAGCTTATTTGTATGCAGACTTGTGGTTCCTTGCCTCTCAAATAGATGTAACCCGACTTTGAACATCTTCCCAATTAGTCAACTCCTATGACTTGCTTGTTGGGAAGGCAGAGTCTACTCTTGTTTTCTCCACTATGGGGCTCCGGAACCCACACAAGGATGTGTGTGTCTCTGTATGGGTGTGTGTACAGGTGTGTGTGTGTATGTGTGTGTGTGGTGTCTGCGCGCGTCTCTATATGTGTGCATGTGGGGGTGCAGTTGTGTGTTGTGTGGGGTGAATGTGGGGGGGAGGTTGTGTTGTTTAAACAAGATCTGTCACGAAGTAGTACACCTTAAACAAACGATGTAACCCTATATGGAACCTATTCTAATGTCTGCATGTTAACACGTGCAAAAATACCAAGAATTAATTGATGGCTGCAGAAAATTGCTTTCTAAGGGTTCAGAATTGGACACGCAGACCCGTCTACCATTCTGCCCTTCTAGTCTCCTTCCTTTTATACAGCAGTTCATTCATACATCAAGTAGTAATAAACATTATCAACAGCATCATATTTAATAAAAGCAGTGGAATGTACACATTTCGAACTATAGTAAACCGTAGTAGCTGTAATAAATCTAGAGAAAATGTGCGCTATTTCTAAAATATTTTTTATCCTCTATGGGGGCATGTAATCTGTGCTTAGATAATAGATGTAGGCAGTCAGATATGAAGATAATTTAAATATAGGAAACTTAGGGAAAAGCAAAGAGAAAACCCAAAACAAAAACACAATTTTTTTTTTCTGGAACACTGTGAAAAGAAAACTTCTGCTTTAGGTTTCTACAAAAACAAAATAAGAAAACACTGCAAATCCTGCGTACTTACGCTAGGTCACACCGCCCACGGAAATCTTTTACATCATTTTCCAATGACTGTATCTTAACCTGTTTCAGAAAAAGAAAGGGAAAAAACAACTTACATTTCATTGGATTTATTTAAAAAACAATCAGCCTAGACAAGAATTTCAAGCTGTATGATAGTCATGGCCAATAAAGACACCGGGTACCTAGTTGACCATGTTCTTAGTGCACTTGTTTCCATAGCGAGGTGCACACACCATTTTGAGGTGACAGGTTCGATTCCCGGCACGGTAACTATAGCTCTAAATTTTTATGTTGTCCAATGTGTTCTTCTATCTGTCTGCTTCTTTCTATGAGTGCAGATTGATACATTGTCTATTTGTTCATTACATTTAGTAGACAAGAATAAGAACTAATTCTGATGTGCCCACTTACAAACAACAACACACACAAAAACAAAAAAACTGTGAAAAAAAAAATAATCATGAACAACCAAATGAATGTTGTGGCTAAAATACATTTCTTATCATACAACATGCACAGACAATCATACAACTACACAGAAAAACACACACAAAAATAACTGAGCTTTTCAGTGAAACCTCTAAAAGTGTCCATCCATGTTTGAAAAACAACAGCTGCTATGAAATTAGTCCTCACTAATTGTAGCAGGCAAACAAAAAATGAAGAGGAGACCCAGAGAGAGATAGGACAGGCTTGGCAGAAGGTGAAAGGTTAAGAAGTAATTGTGCAACCCTCCCACTTTCCCACCTTAAAAAAATGTGATAAAAGAGAGGTGGACCCCCCGCCCCCCCCCCCCAACCCCACCCCCCAAAAAAAGCAGCATATTTAACAAGATCTGCGTTATCATATTAGTTAGATTTTTCAAGGTAGATGTACAAACTGTGCATCAGAGGTTCTCAACCTTCATAATACCATGACCCTTTAATACAGTTCCTCATGTTGTAGCAACCCAGCAATTAGAACTTCAATGAATATTTATACTGTGATGGTCTTTGGCGACCTATGTGAAAGGGTCGTTTGACCAAAAAAAGGTCATGACCCACAGGTTTAAAACCACTACTGTTCATGAAAACAAAAATGTCCTTTGCACTGTGTTTTATACATAATTTTTTTATATATTTCATCTCTAAATAAAATGGAAACAACATGTTACTATAACAGACTTTTACAAGTACAAATTTGCTTGACACGGCCCTTGAAACTTCCTTCCTGGATTATGAAACTATTCCTTCTGCCTTCACCTCTCTAGCCATCACAGCTTGATCTCAAAAGTAAGATTTTTGCATGTTTCTTTGTGTAAATGACAAATTTATTTATTTAAACTTTGTTTCAGTATTTAGTTTTACATTTATTATTGTAATTAATGCAGTTAGTATAATAAACAGGTAAAAAGAAACCATCAGGGTGATTTTTGAAAAGATGCAACAAATTAACATTATTTACATTTATTTTTATGGCCTAATTTGTTTTTAGGATATGCGCTGAGTTATTCACTAAACGAACTCAGTCAAGGAAGGAATTAAATTCATACCTTGATGTTCTACTGTATTTGTTTGTGTTTACTAAACAGAATGTTAATACTCATATTTCGAATGTAAAAACTGTATATTGCCGTCACAATATAACCATGTTGTAGCCAAGTGTCATGGTTTTTTGTGTGTGTCTGCGCTTCTCGGGTGGCTGAATGATGGGCCTGTTCATATTTTTGCAGGACTCAGCTACACCATCTATCCATCTCACCCCTGGTCTTCCTCTCCCCATATGTTCAGCAGTAGAAGGCCTCATATGCTGTGTGGTCCGGCTGCATTCGTAACCAGATGGCCACATCCTCCACTTGTTGTTTTTCTAGGCAAATTTACGTACAGTAGTTGGCCACTACTTTCTGGTCGGCTTCTCGATACCACTGTCGAAACCAACGCAAGGTGCAAGGCCCTCAGCTGGGTTCAAACCCGGTACCTCGGCATTAGGAAGCGCGTTCACAATGCCTAAAAACCATCCATAAATCAAAGTCTCATTAAGCAATAAAAGAGGGATAAGATCACAAACCAAACCTCTAGCATAGCCTTTTCCTCCTGTAGCTTTTCTATCTGCTCCTTGGCTCGATGCTGGGCTGAACTCAGAACCTCTTCATGCTTATCTCTGATGGCTTCAGACTCTTTTAGCTGTTCCTAGAAAAACATTTGTAATAATTAAGCTACTTTTATATTTGAAAACAAATAGAGGCAATAAAAAATTACATCTGAAGAACTGTTTAAAAAAGTCCATTAAAATACACCAGCCAGTGTGTTTTTTTTTTTTCATTTGTGAAAAAGAAAAAAAAATATAAAAAGAATAAGCTTAAATTTAGTGCATACATATGCATACTTTCATAGATTCATGACAATTTCCCATTCAGGTTATATCTATATGATTATCTATACAGATGGTTCTGTTTTGAGAGGCAGATGAAGTTCATGTGGGGGGGGGGGGGGGGGGGGGGGGGGGGGGATGTCATTTAGTGCAACAAAGCCGGGCATATGATACCACAACATCCAGTTCGAGAACAAAGGCGGAGGTAGTCACTGCAGCCTTCATCTGGCTTGAGAACCAGCTGTACACAGGTCTAAGATGGTGGCATGGAGGAAGATCATCATGATCGCACTATTATCTGCCCTGCTGATAAGCAAAGTCCGTGTCATAGGTCATGTCAAAGGTCATGTCATGTTTCGCCATCTCACATCATCATCATCACTAGAATCACGAATCAGGTCAGTGTTCTCAACCTGCCCCATCCATACAGCTAAGCCATGTAGGTATTTAGTAGCCGTGGCGTTGGCTGTTACACACCCGCCTGCGGAGCGGAAGGTCGTAGGTTCACGTCCTGACAAAGCCATACTTTTTTTCAGAAATGACCTCGACTCCCAGGTCAACCCAGCCTTAAGTGGGTACCAGAGGCAGTCCTGGGAAGTAAAGGCGGCCGGTGTGGTGCTGACCACATCACCTATCAAGTGTCGATTAGTGTATAAAAAAAGGTCTAGCCCTCTATTCCCAATACGCCTAAAGGCGTGGAAAAGGAAACTTTAATTTTTTTTTAATGTAGGTATTTATTTCTATGCCTTTTCGTTCCTCTTTTTTCTCTTTGTTCTCTTTGCCTTGACAGTTATAACCAAGTCTTTGGCAGAGATATGTGAAGACATCAAAATGCCTTTGTCACCTGTCAACAGCCTGTGACAGACAGCCAGCCTGCATTGGATCGCAGATTATTCCTCCCCATGATGCCTAATGGTGGAAGTGATTTATGATGATGACGATGATGATGATGATGATGACCTGGCAAAGGCACAGGATGATGATGATTATAATGGAGTAGAAATGTAAAATTATAAAAACGAAACTTAAGTTGCAAAACTGTAAGTGAATTATTATCTTCATAAGTCATTTTAGATTATTTCAAGGAATGTGTTCAAAACATGGCCACGGACTTTACAGCAGACAAAAAGAAGCAACTGACTCAAACAGAAAGTCCTACCTGAAGCTGGCGGACGTGCACCTCAAACTCAGCAGACAACTCCTGCAGCTGTTTGTGCAGCAGTGCATTCTCTTCAATTTTGTTTTGTAGTTCCTCATTGAAGACATTGCCTCCTCCGTTGTATGTTCCCCCTCTCTCTGGAGTACTGGGTTCTGAGCTTCTGTGCTGTGAACAAATAAACAATGCTGGTGTGAACAAACAAACAATGCCAGTGTGAACAAACAAACAACGCTGGTGTGAACAAACAAACAATGCTGGTGTGAACAAACAATGCTAGTGTGAACAAACAAACAATGCTGGTGTGAACAAACAAACAACGCTGGTGTGAACAAACAAACAAACAACGCTGGTGTGAACAAACAAACAACGCTGGTGTGAACAAACAAACAACGCTGGTGTGAACAAACAAACAATGCTAGTGTGAACAAACAAACAATGCTGGTGTGGACAAACAAACAATGCTAGTGTGAACAAACAAACAATGCTGGTGTGAACAAACAAACAACGCTGGTGTGAACAAACAAACAATGCTAGTGTGAACAAACAAACAATGCTGGTGTGAACAAACAAACAATGCTAGTGTGAACAAACAAACATGGCTGGTGTGAACAAACAAACAACGCTGGTGTGAAAAAAACAAACTATGCTGGTGTGAACAAACAAACAACGCTAGTATGAACAAACAAACAACGCTGGTGTGAACAAACAAACAACGCTGGTGTGAACACATAAAAAAAAACACAATGTTGTTGTGAACAGACACATTATGCTGCTGCAAACAGCCAAAAAATGCTGCTGCGAACAGACAAAAAATGTTGTGAACAGACACATTATGCTGCTGCAAAGAGACAAAAATTGCTGCTGCGAACAGACAAAAAATGTTGTGAACAGACACATTATGCTGCTGCAAACAGACAAAAAATGCTGCTGCGAACAGACAACAAATGTTGTAAACAGACAAATTATGCTGCTGCAAACAGACAAAAAATGCTGCTGCGAACATACAAAAAAATGTTGTTGTGAACAGACACATTATGCTGCTGCAAACAGACAAAAAATGCTGCTGCGAACAGACGAAAAATGTTGTTGTGAACAGACACATTATGCTGCTGCAAACAGACAAAAAATTTTGTGAACAGACACATTATGCTGCTGCGAACAGACAAAAAATGTTGTGAACAAACACATTATGCTGCTGCAAACAGACAAAAAATGCTGCTGTGAACAGACAAAAAATGTTGTAAACAGACACATTATGATGCTGCAAACAGACAAAAAATGCTGCTGTGAAATGACACATAATGCTGCTGTAAACAGCAGACAATGTCAATGCAGTTAGAGAGATAGGATGTTCTGAGAATTTTGGAAGCAACGTGTCCACATCACTGCTAAGAATACAAGAATAGGGAGTAAAGATCAGCACAGCCAAACATGAGAAGCACCCCGGACGCACACAAAGTCCTGTCAACCAGCACAGGACTTGCACTATTACCCATGCAACGCTCATGAATATGTTGAAGAGGGAACTGAAGCACTTATGGATGTGTCTTGAGTATTGTGAAGATAATCCAACAATAACTTCACAATGAGGTTACAATTTATAGCTTGTCTGAATAAAAATAATGTTAGAAAATATACATTCGACTACAAGAAGAAAGAAGATGATACTCTTAAAAGCAATTTAAACTGATTCATGACAACTCCTGCCCAGGTGATGTGATTATCTATACAGATAGCTCTGTGTTGAGAGGCAGACAAAGTGCATGGGGGGTTCACAGCAAAAGTGAATGGATGTCGCTTAGTGCAACAAAGCCTGGCATATGATATCACAACGTTTAGTTTGAGAATGAAAGTGGAGGCAGTCACTGCTGCCTTCCACTGGATTTAGAATCAGCTGTACACAAGTTGTAATTGTAAATGACTCATAGAAAATGTTCACAAAGGTGGAGACAGGCATGCTGGTGAAGAGTGGCAAGCATCTCTTTAGAGGTTCCGGGTAGTTGGCGTTGTTTGGATATTTTCTCCAGGTCATGCAGGTGTTTTAGGAAATGAGCAGGCAGACAACTGGCTGGTTCTGCACCAAGTGTATGACAAACTAGATGTTGTGAGGGCCCTTTGGGAGTGAGTGAACAGTGCAGAGGCACAAAGAGATCATTACGGTCTGAGGAGAATGGCACTGAGGGGAGTTACTAGAGGATCTGGCCGTCACTCAACACTCAAGGGAAAGACGGATGTACAGTCAGACAGTTACTGGTACCATCAGAATGGGAACTCTTCATTTGGTGTTGTAGATGGGAACGGAGCACTTATGGGGGTGTCCCAAGTGCCAACATTCAACATTCTACACAGGACAGCAGGTTACATCTGGCTGTGTAGCCATCACATACACACTAATTATAACTGCTGAAGGTTAAACAGGGTATCTTTGATCTGCCGTATTGACCTACCATCTTGACTGAGATTGTTTAATCTCAGGATTGTATGTTTAATCTCAGGATTGTACGGTAAACCTTTAGATAGCAGCCTGGTGAAGAACAAACTGATCGATCACTCACCCATCTCCATTCATGATCGTGATTGTCCTTGACTTTCCAACTGATAACTGTAAAGATTTGTATACAATATCTTTTCAAAGTATGATCTTAAAACAAATAAAGCAACTAAATCAAGATGGTTTAAATTCTGGACCTACCTTGTTTTTCTTCTTGCTATTGGCTTCTGATGTCTCTAATTCCTCTTGCAATAAAATTACTCTCTTAGACAGCTGCTGGTTGCGAAAGGTCAAACTGTCTACTTCCTGTTCATATTTTCTAACCGTCTGGTCTCGCTCTTTTAAAACGTCTTTCAGCTGGTTAACCTCCCCTTGTTCATCTAAGTATGCCTTCTTCAGAACTGGGATTTGAGCTTTCAACTGAGAACAGGAGGAAAAACAGATAGGTAAAATATCTTAACCTGATCTGTTAACAACTTAATAGAGAGCCACTAATTAATATTGACTACCCCTCCCCAACCACTTGTAATCCATCCATTCACACATGCAGATACACACATGCACATAAATGTACACACACAATTACAAAGACTTCCCAAAAAAATTTAAAAAATGACGCACACACAAAAAAACTATAAAAAAAATAATAATTAAAAACTCATTTCTCTCTCTCTCTCTCTCTCTGTCTGTCTCTCTCTCTCTCTTTCTCTGTCTGTCTCTCTCTCTCTCTTATGCACATACACACACACAAACACACACAATTACAAAGACAAAGGGTGACCCAGGGTCCACTGGGAAGACAACATCCGACAGTCCCTAACCGACAGAGGACTGGAATGGAACAAAGTCAGAAAGACAAAATGCTGATAAAGAAGTCTGGGGATCTCTCTGGAAAACCTCTACACTCCAAGAGATTTTCTCCCATTCTGAGTACATGTCCATACATGTGAAAAAGACACTATGTGGTCACACAAGTTTTACCAAATTTACACTACAAATTTATTAACTGGGCAGGTAATTTTACTCTTGCATTTAACTCTTACTTTTTCCTGGGTCTATGTTATTGTTACCAACACACTGGGCATCAAAACCAGGAGATTAACTCTCAACAAGCCAATAACTCTGTCACTATAAGGACAGTAACTGAGCTGTAACATATAAGCTTTAAAATGTTTACAGATGTTACAGATTGAAGTCCTGGAGAAAGTACTTTCAATAATATTAAAATTATGCCAATTCAAATTGGGCAATCTAAAATTGAACTATTTAATAGAGCTGCTTACATTTTTATCCCTTACTAAGAAAATAGTACAATTAGTGTACACCAGTTAATGCACTTCAAAACGTAACTGTTTTTTTTTTCTTCCCAGAATGAAATAAACATAAAAAAGGAAACAAGCACATAAACACAATACAGGACAAAGGGGTGTGTCTGTCCATCTGCAGCAGAATATGTCGACTTATGAAGGAAAAAATGATGTTCAATCCGTATAAAGAAGTCCCGATAAAATATGGGCTAAATATGCTAAGAAACAAAGATGACACTATCAATATGTAATGCTACACAACATATAAGGCCTGCTAATGGCAGTTAAAGTGGTAACCTTTGCGTATTCGCCAGCAAGCTTTTGATATTTAGCAGGTAGATCGGCCATGTCAGTCGCCTCACCGGAACATACTTGCTGTATGACAGGGAGTAATCGTTGTTCTGTATTCACAACACAACATGAGATCGAGGCAGATTGGTTGCATAACATACATTGGCTCCAAGGTCGATCCAGCGTAAAATGGGTACCGGGTAATGTCCTGGGAAGTAAAAGAAACCGGCGTGATGTTGACCATATAAAATGAGTTAAGAGAATCGACGCCCAAAAGAAGCCCCAAGACGAACGTAGATGAGAGAGGCCAAAGCTGTTGGACTGGATTTCATCCATGATATTGAACTGATTGCACAGGCAAGAGTGGAATAAAGTAGGAGGCTGCAAACCCTGTGTGACTTATAATGGCACAACAGGATAATGAGTAACACGAGATTAGTGGCAACCAAGACGATGTAGTGGCTTGACGCTCTCCTATCCACCTAAAGGTTAAAAGTTCGAATCCTCAGCGAGGTGGATTTTTTCCTAACTTTCGCGTCGCAGGTCGACCCAGTATGAGTATCAAATGGGTCCCAGGTAATGTCTTGGGAAGTGAAGGAGTTCGGCGTGATGTTGACCACATTAAATAAGTTTAGAATCACAAGCCCTATGTGCCACTGAACATAGTCGCCAGATCATGGGGGTGGGGGGAGGGGGTCCTTAGGTCCCGTGAGATCCCTCCTCACGAGCATGTGGTAAATGATCACGAATTAGGGGTTGTTTGAATCAGACATGTTATGCGAAAGTGTCGACGGTCCTTCCAAGGCAGGCGAAGATGTTCTGGATCACCTTTACTGGCGAAATTCCTGCATCCCACATCTCTAAACAACAGTTTCCCTTCTCACGATATTTCCTAACACAGTTTCTAACTGCTACTGACACCAGTGGTATTGACACTCTGCTGAAGATGGGGGCGGAGCGTTTTTGGGATTATCCCCGGGTTCTGTGATGTCGGTTCTTGAATCAACTCAGCAAGTTTCTAATATCATCAAAGGCGCTACATCTCAGAAGATCAGATACAAGAGCAAGTGCGCGGCCACGAAAAATATGAATAACATTAGGACACTTTCTATCTTCACGGCATGACAATAACCAACGCCAGCCAGCGTGCACTGGATCGCAAATTATTCCTCCCCCACGTTTCTATACGACAGAGGGAGGGGGGGGGGTTGATTATGATATAACAAGTTTCCTTAACAATTTTGCGTGAAATGGTGAAAAGCACAACGTAAATATCCAAATTATCGGTTGTGAAATTAAAAAAATGGGATTGGGGGGGGGGGGGAATGGGGGGGGGGGGGGGGGGGGGGGGGGGGTCCTTGGTTGTATCCACGGCCGACTCTATTTACCTAGAGAAGGCGGTGGTTGTATCATAATCATCATAAACCACTTCTGCCGTTAAGCTTCGTGCTGAGGAATAATTTGCGATCCAGTGCACGCCTTGGTTGTATAATCTTCTTATAGTCGATACCATATAGCGTTCGTAATCGTGACTACCTACTAACCGATGTGGGTTCTAGTAGTCCATTTTGGGAGAAAAAGTAGACCAACTGCCACCTAAGTGGATTTTTATCATGGTATGGGGTGTCGCAAGTCGACCCAGCCTAACAATGGGTACCAGGATTTATGTACTTCTGGAGAAGTAAAGACGGCCGGCATAATGCTGACCACATTACCCACCATTTGCCAATTTGTC
Organism: Candidula unifasciata; assembly: GCA_905116865.2. NCBI lineage: Eukaryota > Metazoa > Mollusca > Gastropoda > Stylommatophora > Geomitridae > Candidula > Candidula unifasciata. The sequence continues at coordinate 519,061 of CAJHNH020001480.1, forward strand.
TGTTAAAAAATATGGGTGTTTTTCTTGTAAACCCGATAGGCCTAAAGGCGTGAAAAGAGATCTTTACTTTTTTTTATCTGCCACCCAACAACAACGGCGCAAAATGCGATTATGTAGGTGTGTTTCCTTCGAAGTTGGCGTGCATTTGGCTGAGAGGCGGGGAGCTAACAGTCTGCATACAAATAAGCCACAGCTGTGAAATGAGTTTTGCAAAACTCAAGTTCTGAAACAAGACCAAAGTCTAGAAGTAGATGAACAACCAGAACTTTACGCCGGAGTTTACAGCAGGTGAACGTGAAGGCAAAGATGTCTACCTAGAGTCTTCTCTTTGGTGTACCGTCAACCACTTCTGTCACTGTTGATCTAAGCCAGCGGTTCTCAACCTGCCGGTCGCGACCCTTTTTTCTTATCCTCAGGTGACGGCCCCTGGCATTTCCCGGGATATTTTTTGTCCTGTTCCCGCGTGTTCCACCAGACTATTGACCTGGCTGCCTTTAGTTACAAAGATAAGTGATATATTGTTTATTTATGTAGTATTGTCTAATTTATGTGTGTGCTGAAGAAGGCGCCTCAGCCGCAATGTCCACGTTTTGTTTGTGTTATATTGTGAAGCTCACTGATATACTTTTCATTCGGTTTTATATTTTTACCTTTTTTGGATTGAACTACCTTTTCACATGGGTCACATAAGACCATCGGAAAACACATATTCATTGAAGTTATGAAGGAAAATAACTGTGGTCGCTACAATATGAGGAAACTGTATTATAAGGTGGCGGCATAGGGACGGTTGAGAGCTACTGATTTAAACCATGGTGGTAAATGATCCAGTATCTCTTTTGGTTTCTATCCCAATATCTTTTTGTTTGGGGGGTAGTGGATAGGCTGCATTCAGTCCTAGAACCTAGGCTGCAGTCTCTCGTGGGACGTAAGTGGGTTGGGGTTAGGCAAAGTTATATATGTTTTGGGGTAGTTAAAAGCATCAGAAAGCCGGGACACCCACTCTTACCACCCTAAAAAATACTGGACTGTCTTGTGAAGTCATCCTGGGGGGTGGGGGGAATATTGGAACACCCTCTTTTGCTTTGATCTGCCTCTCTTTAACGCTTACTTTTCTGGGTAATAGTAACATTAGTCTCCCCACGGACTGCCCACATACACACTAGCTCACTTCCGATTGGTCGACCTTCAGCCTAGCTCACTTCTGATTGGTCAACCTTGAGATAACTGCCCTTGGCACAAGGTGACGGGGGTGTTCCCCCCCAATTCCGTTAATATTGTGTCTTCTATTTCAACATTCCAGCGCCTTAAACGCTACAAAAATATCGACAAACTGGGTCTAACACAAAACCCCTTTACAGAGTGATGAAACTATTGTCACAGGCATTCTCTCAGAATAAAAAATAAGTAAATGCAAGACATTCCAGAAAGCAAACAACAGAGCGGCAGTCCTGCTCCAGAACCTGAGTGTTAGGTGTGCATTTGTTTGAGAGATATAATTTGTATGCAGACTGTTGGTTCCTTGCCTCTCAGGCAGATGCACTCCGACTTCAAAGGAAGCTCCCAATTAGTCAACTCTTACGACATGCTTTTGGGTAGGCAGTAGGTCTATTGTTATATTCCCTATAATAGGGCCCCAGAACCCACATGGGGAACTCTAATATCAACTTAGCTTTAAAAAAAAAAAGCTATTTAGCTCTAAGGAAACCTGAATGCTATTGTTAGCTAACCTATTCATCTCCGGACCTGCTAAATATTTGAGCAGGCGCAAAAACAGCCAGCAGCATTAACTATGCATCCCGTAAACAAGCACACTACAGGCAAGTCAGAAGAGTGACATCTTCGGGAAAATGCACTCAGAAGTGTCAGTTTTGCAGCTTCTCTGGGTGGTCGAGTTAACATATGATCACATAGTATTATCAAGGTGAGAAAAATATTTGAAAAAGCAATATAACACGTATTTATAACATATTTTATTACAAACAAATCATTCAATGGTAAATTATGTACATTAAGTGTATATGGTTATAAACTTGTCATACAAAAAGTATATTTAACCAAGTGTGACCGTCAAACCAGAAATGGCCCATATTTTATCAAACACAACCCTGCGCGTTCTGCACTTTATTGGTTGTGTTGTCATATTATGACCATTATAAGGTGAGACTGTCAGAGTTGATAGTCTTAACATAACAACATCTAGGAGTTATACAATCAGTGTACAGCTGAAGTCAGATCACTAATCACAGATTAAAAAAATTAAAAAGAGACAAAAACTATGAAGTTATTAAAAACAGTGTCCAACTGAGGTCAGATCAATTTTCATGAAAAAAAAAGATATGAGGTTACGCAAACAGTCTATTCAAGTTCAGACTGATATTCATGAGCTAAAAAATTATTGTGTGGGTTCTAGGGCCATTTTAAAAGGAAAAAAAACAGACAGGCTGCTCATTAACAAGCGTGTTGTAATAGGTGATATGTGTACTGTTTGGCCCAACACATTCAACTTCAGTAAACCTCTGATTAGTCTTATTTTATGACATCCTTGTCAATGGACAGTGGGGAGGTTTGGCCCAACACATTTTACTTCAGTAAACCTCTAATTAGTCTCATTTTATGACATCCTTGTCAATGGACAGTGGGGAGGTTTGGCCCAACACATTTTACTTCAGTAAACATCTAATTAGTCTCATTTTATGACATCCTTGTAAATAGACAGTGGGGATGTTTGGCTCAACACTTTCAACTTCAGTAAACGTCTAATTAGTCTCATTTTATGACAACCTTGTCAATGGACAGTGGGGATATTCCTCCCACCACTCCCCTCCAAAATAGGATTCTGAAAAAAGAAAAAAAAAACACCACATAGGAGGAGAAAGAAGGATCTGAGATGTGTTACTGTATGTTGCAAGGTAGGAGCTGGACAGAAAAACAGAGACACTTCAGAAATTTGTTAAGAAGTCGAAAGGAAATGCCAGGCTAAAGGGAGTAATGGCACATGTAAAGAATAAACCCTTCCTTTTTTTTCTTCTTGGAATTCACCAATTGTGAACTCTGATGGAAAGTTCTGGTTGTTCATCCACCCCTGAACACTGTTCTTGTTCTGGAACTTGAGTTCTGTGTGCACACCTGTTTTTACTGATCTGGCTTATTTGTATGCAGACTGCTGGTTCCACACTTCTCAAGCAGATGGATTTTAACTTGAAGAACCCCCAATAAGTCAACTTTTACAACAAGTTTCCTGGGAAGAAAAGTGGGGGGGGGGGGGGGGGCGTTGGGGAGGGGGGGCTGTCAGTGGGTATGGGGAAGATCCCTCCCACTCCCAGAATCTAACTGTAATCAAAATGGATCAATTAACATGGATCAAGGAAGAAATAACAACATTCTAAAAGATCTGAACATCAAAGTAGACTGGTTAGTAAACAGCATCCTGTCTCCGAAATGGACATATTGTGGTCTTACCAAGCACCATGACGAATCGGAAAGAACAAAAGCAGAAGGCATAGAATCAGGAAAGAGAGGCATGTGCCGACCAGCACAGAGATGTGCACTGAACAAAAGTGACACCTTAGGTAGGAAAGTGCAACTGATGTAACATCTGGCAAGAGACACTTTCTTTCACGCAGACTGTGATCTGAGCCATGTTCTGCAAAGGACCTGTTACATGACTGACTGACCTTAAACTCTTATCTAACAATACATAATTCACTGTGCAACTTTATCACAAAATGCATTGCAACTTAACAACAGGTAACAACTTAACACAACTTGTCATAATAAGCTTTGTTTTCGAACAATCTTGTAGGTAACAAATTTACAACACTTACATATATTAAATTACTGGTTTTACAAACTGTTGATTACCAGCATTATGCACAGTATGAGAGATACATTAAAACAGTTAAACATACAGAGTGGCCACATTAATTGCTCAGCTGTATATTTTTTTTTATAAAACAGGTTAGTTGCGTATCCTTTACAGGACATTGCAGAACCAACCCCAACAGCACCTCGCTGTTGTGTAGTTTTTCTAGGCAAATTTATGTCCAGTAGTTTGCCATTGCTTTCTGGACGGTCGGCTTTCTTGATACCATTGTCGAAACCAACGCAAGGTACATGGCCCGCAGCTGGGATCGAACCTGGCATCCTGGCATTATGAAGCGTTCGCATCGACTTAGCCACAGAGCCGACTTTATAAAACAAAGTGACTATTTATTTTGACTTATTTATATAATAGCATATGGTAGAAAATACAAGGGCAATTAGTTGGAGCTACATTCACTGATGTCAAATGATCTCGGCAGGTGGCTAGCCGTTCTGTGAAGAAAGGCTTGGACATGTGAAATAGAACCCACTGCAATGAAATTCTTCTTCTTCTTCTTCTTCTTCACATTTACTAGCAGTAAAATCTGGCTGAAAGTTCTGGTTGTTCGTCAACTCAAAGCTAACAAATCAGATAAAAGCTAAAATGAAAAATTAACTGATAAAATAAATCATGAGAAAAACAACAGGCAGAGTCATGGACGGAACCACACAAAAAATACTTTAAAAGTGTCATGCCCAGGTGGTTTATGTACTCAAATGTGCATTCAGTTTAAAAAAAAAAACACAAAAAAACAGTGACGTACAGTATGGTGTACAATAAACTGACTGATGTTATACAGATGGTATTTTGACATACTATAGTGTTTTTAATGTTAAAAGTCAGATCTAATAATGTAAAGTCATGAGTAAATAAAAAATGGAAAATATAAGGATGTATAAATTTGAGATAAGTTTTTATTTAAAAAAAAGGGGGTTGGGGTTAATACATAAGCTATACAGATAAATAAAAAAGAGATAAGAGTATAACAACTATTTTTATGTCAAAAGCCACTCAGAAAGTCCAAGTTGGGTTTTGATTGTTGAGCCTATAACAGCACAGCTCTTTTAGTACCAAGTGTAGCGGCTAGATGCTTATCTGCCGCCCTGAAGGTCTAAGGTTCAAATCTGCATCGTGGCAGATTGTAGAATTTAACTTAGCTTCTGGAATTGACCTAGCCTAAATTGGGTACCATGTAATGTCCTAGGAGCGTGATCTTGGCAAAAATGTCCAACAGAGTACCGGTCAGTATATAAAAAGACGAGTCTAACACCATTTGCGGCCCTGTGGTTAAAAGGTTAGTGATATCGTTTCACAATGCAATACTCAACATCTACCAGGGTTCAATTCCTGCCGTAGACTGTTGATAAGGAGATAATTCTCGTGGTTTTCTGACAGTGGTATGAGAGTCACACCAGGAAAGAGAGCGAGGCCCACTTATATGCAGCGGAGCCACTGTGGTTTAGTGGCTAGATGCTTGCCTCCAGATTGGAAGGTCATGGATTCAGGTCCTGAACGAGCTAAACTTTTTTTTCTTCAAAAATGACCTTAGCTCTCAGGTCGACCCAGCCTCCAGTAGGTACCAGATAAAGTCCAGAAAAAGAAAAGTGGCCAGCTTGGTGCTGACCACATCACCCACTGAGTGCCCGTTGGTCTAGCCTATATACCCAATAATATATATATATAAGTCTAGCCCTATATACCCAATACGCCTGGAGGCATGGAAAAGGTCTTTTTTACTATTGTGCAGACATCACAAATTTGTTTTAGCACTTGATGCCTATAAGCCACTGGTGTAAAAAGGCTTTTAAAAAAAGCCAATGAAAGCAAAGAAGACGAAGAAAATAGGTACAGTGGTACCTCAGTATACGTTTGCTATCTAATAAGTTCAACTTAGCATACAACCTTTTAGATGCTAAAAATTGTGCTTGGTATATGATTTGTGTAAAGATTATGATCAAAAGAGTTGAGCTGAGTCAATAACTGACATCACAGCACACAGGGCATTCCCATACATACTATTACCATGAGAAGGCAGAAGCAAAGTTCTTTGGACAGATTTTTGTGTGAAAAAGTCAAAAGCAGTAAGCTCCAACCAGGTATAAATAGGGATAAGAGATGGAAGAAAAAAAGAAAAGAAAAAGACCAGAATTTCATATTCCTGAAAGGTCACTAGAAGGGGATTCTCCTTCCTTCCAAACAATAACATCCTTTCCTCCTACCTTCTCAGCGACATCCTAGTAGGCACTCAACTCTTCTCAGCGACATCCTAGTAGGCACTCAACTCTTCTCAGCGACATCCTAGCAGGCACTCAGCTCTTCTCAGCGCCATCCTAGTAGGCACTCAGCTCTTCTCAGCGCCATCCTAGTAGGCACTCAGCTCTTCTCAGCGCCATCCTAGTAGGCACTCAGCTCTTCTCAGCGACATCCTAGTAGGCACTCAGCTCTTCTCAGCGCCATCCTAGTAGGCACTCAGCTCTTCTCAGCGACATCCTAGTAGGCACTCAGCTCTTCTCAGCGACATCCTAGTAGGCACTCAGCTCTTCTCAGCGCCATCCTAGTAGGCACTCAGCTCTTCTCAGCGCCATCCTAGTAGGCACTCAACTCTTCTCAGCGACATCCTAGTAGGCACTCAACTCTTCTCAGCGACATCCTAGCAGGCACTCAGCTCTTCTCAGCGACATCCTAGTAGGCACTCAGCTCTTCTCAGCGCCATCCTAGTAGGCACTCAGCTCTTCTCAGCGCCATCCTAGTAGGCACTCAACTCTTCTCAGCGACATCCTAGCAGGCACTCAGCTCTTCTCAGCGACATCCTAGCAGGCACTCAGCTCTTCTCAGCGACATCCTAGTAGGCACTCAGCTCTTCTCAGCGCCATCCTAGTAGGCACTCAGCTCTTCTCAGCGACATCCTAGTAGGCACTCAGCTCTTCTCAGCGCCATCCTAGTAGGCACTCAGCTCTTCTCAGCGACATCCTAGTAGGCACTCAGCTCTTCTCAGCGACATCCTAGTAGGCACTCAGCTCTTCTCAGCGACATCCTAGTAGGCACTCAGCTCTTCTCAGCGACATCCTAGTAGGCACTCAGCTCTTCTCAGCGCCATCCTAGTAGGCACTCAGCTCTTCTCAGCGACATCCTAGTAGGCACTCAGCTCTTCTCAGCGACATCCTAGTAGGCACTCAGCTCTTCTCAGCGACATCCTAGTAGGCACTCAGCTCTTCTCAGCGCCATCCTAGTAGGCACTCAGCTCTTCTCAGCGCCATCCTAGTAGGCACTCAGCTCTTCTCAGCGCCATCCTAGTAGGCACTCAGCTCTTCTCAGCGCCATCCTAGTAGGCACTCAGCTCTTCTCAGCGACATCCTAGTAGGCACTCAGCTCTTCTCAGCGACATCCTAGTAGGCACTCAGCTCTTCTCAGCGCCATCCTAGTAGGCACTCAGCTCTTCTCAGCGCCATCCTAGTAGGCACTCAGCTCTTCTCAGCGCCATCCTAGTAGGCACTCAGCTCTTCTCAGCGCCATCCTAGTAGGCACTCAGCTCTTCTCAGCGCCATCCTAGTAGGCACTCAGCTCTTCTCAGCGCCATCCTAGTAGGCACTCAGCTCTTCTCAGCGCCATCCTAGTAGGCACTCAGCTCTTCTCAGCGACATCCTAGTAGGCACTCAGCTCTTCTCAGCGACATCCTAGTAGGCACTCAGCTCTTCTCAGCGACATCCTAGTAGGCACTCAGCTCTTCTCAGCGCCATCCTAGTAGGCACTCAGCTCTTCTCAGCGACATCCTAGTAGGCACTCAGCTCTTCTCAGCGACATCCTAGTAGGCACTCAGCTCTTCTCAGCGCCATCCTAGCAGGCACTCAGCTCTTCTCAGCGACATCCTAGTAGGCACTCAGCTCTTCTCAGCGACATCCTAGTAGGCACTCAGCTCTTCTCAGCGCCATCCTAGTAGGCACTCAGCTCTTCTCAGCGACATCCTAGTAGGCACTCAGCTCTTCTCAGCAAGTTAAAGTGAGGTTAAGTTTGCATTTATTTCATCTAATTGTTTTGGTATTTATGCATTTCAGTCTTCTTCTTCTTTACACTCACTGGTTGTATAAACTCCAGCAGAAAGTTTTGGTTGATTGCCCACCTCTGGATTTTAGTCTTGTTTCAGAACCTGAGTGTTGCATGCACATCTGTTTTACAGATCTGACTTAACTGTATGCAGAATGTAAGTTCCTTGCCTCCCAGGCAGATGCACTCCAACTTTTAAGGAAGCCCCCAATTAGTCGACTCTTTTGACATGGTTGTTGGGCACGCAGTGGGTCTTTTCTTGTTTTCCCCACAATGGGGCACCGGAACACATACGGGGACGTATTTTAGCATTAAGCAGTGTTTAAATTATTACATACAACTCCTATCAACGTAGAATATACCAATAATAATACTAGAATTTTCACACAGGTTTAGATTAATCCTTCTCCATTTATTTATTATGGGAAAATTCATTTGGTATACAACCTATCTGGAATAAGTCCAAGGATCTGGAATGGATTAAGCACGAATCCACAGTACCACTGTATTTTTGTTCTTCCTCATCTGCAGTATTTCCTAGGACTTTCTAGTATATTTAAGTAAAAAAGTTCTTATTCCTTTTGCAAAATCTCTTCTGCTTTTTTGATCCCTTCATGAAGAAAGCGGACATAGTAATGCGTGGTTGGTTGAGAAAACCTAGAAAGAAAATTTGAAGAATTAGATACAATGAAAATGTTAACAAAAAAACAAAACAAAAAAACATACACTCTCTTATGCACACATTTATAATTGTCTTGTTGTTTCCTTCTATTCTCTTCCTTTTTTCCTCATTGTCTTATTTTTCTTAGCGTTCACCTGCTATAAACTCTGGCAGAAACTATCGTCATTGGTTGTCTTCTTTTGAACTTTGGCCTTGTTCCAGAGAATGAATTTTGCGCACACATCCCTTTTACAGATTCCTCTTATTTGTATGCAGACTGTTGGTTCCTTGCTTCTCAGACAGATGGACACTGACTTAGAGGAAATCACCCCTAATTAGTCACCATTTCCGTCATTAGGAAGGTGGGGGGTTGCTATTGTTGTTTCTCACAAAAAACGGGGCCATGAAACCCATATGAAAAGCATCTCTCATTTTATGCTAATCAGTACAACTAAATTTATTTACTTCTCAGACTATTTCATTAGGGACTTGTGATATCATATTGTAGGAAACACTGAGACATGTCTGTGCAACTTCATCATCATTAGGTGCCTTGCCGACTGGGGTGGGCGATCATGCCTCTCCACAATCTGCGATCTCCTGCAGCATGTATTAGTTTGTGTGCTGACACACCTCCATGCCATGCAAAAAAAGACTGTCTTCCTCTATCCCTCCTTCCACAGATCTTGATGACTCTCTCCTTCTGATGTCTGTGATAAGTTGTCTTTGGGCTTCCGCCTCTATCAAAACCTCTTGGTTGCTCTTTTTGGCTGTCCAAGGTATTTTAAACATCTCTGAGGCCTGCCAACCGACTGTCCAGAATTCACAGCCATAGGTTAAAACTGGATGTATGTAGAAAGCAAGAATTCTTTTTCTAACTCCCAATGACAAAGATATATTGCATAAGATGTTCATCATTTTATAAAATGCACTTTTTGCCTGTCCTATTCTGCTTCTTATATCATGAATGCATCTTCCATCTGATGTTATCCATGTGCCTAGATACTAAAATTTCTGTACTAGTCCCAAAGTAACAGCGTTGACTTTTATTACACATTTAGGAATAATTCTTTTCTTTGATACCACTGAGACCCATTCTTTCACTTTCTATCAATACAACATAGCACCAGAAAATGCTGAGCATGTGCGCCAACACTGTCAACTGTATGCTGTCAACAGAGACACAATCTGGCCCGTTCCAACCACAATGAAGACAAAGTTTATGGTACACAAGTAGATATGGACTGCACGATAGCTTTCATAAAGGCTACTGGCCTCCTGATATAAGTCTGTACTAAATATAACACAAACTGTTATTGGAAAACTAAACCGAAAACCAACAAAGCAAGTCAACATAAACCAACAAATACAAAGCTCCATTCAGTTTTGCTGACACAGTCTGCGTTGTAGTTATAAAGCGTTTACAAATGCCTGCCGTTGTATTTTCAATAATTTACTAGTAATTACTGATCATAGGGACGTGAGTTTTTGCACGGGCTCCTATTTTGGACGTTAATGCTTTATATATCAATAATAATTATACAGCCTAGTGTGGTAAATGAAATAGCACACTAATTTAAAGCGCGTTGCGTCACCTCCGGTGCAACAGTTCTGCTCCTAATAAGAATTTATGTGAAAACACCAGAAATGTGTGTATTTATGAAAGACTGACTGATTCAGTTTAAACTGTTTGCCGTATAACTCCTAAAATATCACACAGCAAGGATCAATGTATTTTTATTAGCTCAAATAAGCAAAAATGCAAACTAATTAATTTCTATGATGGCAAAGCATGTGCCAGGTTCGATCCGAGCTGCAGGACTTGCGCCTTGCATTGGTTTCGACAGTGGTATCGAGAAGCTGAGCGTCTAAAAAGTATTGGCAAACTATCATCATCAGTTCTCGTTATGCCTACTGGTACATGAGGCTTCAGAGAGGACTTTCCATGCTTTCCTGTCCTGTGCCATCTTCAGTGCAGTTTTCCATGTCAAAGATGCTGCGCTCAGGTCACTTTCTATCGTTTGTCTCCATGTTGTTTTTGGGCGCCCCTGTTTTCTCTTTCCCTCTGGTGTCTATGTGAGAGCTGTTTTGGCAGGTATATCAGAAGTCATTCTCATAACGTGGCCAAGCCATTTCCATCTTCTCTTGTGGCAAACTACCGGATGTAAATTTGACTAAAAAAACCACAACAGCCAAAAAATGCTGGGGTCTGTTCTGCAATGTCCTGTAAAGGGTATGCAACTAACTAAGTAACCACATGCTATGTTGTTTAGCACTTCTTATCATCAGCTTGACTGCAGTCACCACCCATTTACAACATATCTTTATAGACAATCGTTACTAAACGGATGACATTGCTGACATAGTGATGGTCTTCTTTACTTCCCTTTTTTTTTGTTGGTACCCATTTTACCTGGTACCTGATTTGAGCTGGGTCAACCAGAGATACAAAGTCATTAAAAAACAATAATCTGACTCAATGTGGACTTGAACCTAAGACCTTCAGGTCGGCAGGCAAGCGTCTAGCTACTCTCGGCTCTCAGATCAGCCCAGTTTATAAACGGGTATCACAAAGTGTTTCTGGAGGTAAAAGAGTGTGATTTGACTGAACCTTAGAGTATGGACTGGTCTAAAAAATTATGGGGTGTGCCACATTCATTTAACAAGTATCAGGTTGTGAAAACCGACCCCTAATTTTTACTGCTTCTTCTTCTGCTCTCCCCCCCCCCCCCCCCCCAAAATGGAGCATAAGCTATCTTTATCCCCAGATAGAACAAAATTCATCTTTATATCCAAAATGCATCATAAATCAACTTTATCCCCTAGATGGAGAATAAATCACTTTTATCCCCAAATGCAGCATAAATTACCTTATCCCCAAATGCAGCATAAATTACCTTATCCCCAAATGCAGCATAAATAATCTGTATCCCCCAAATGGAGCATAAATTATATATCACCTTTATGCTCAAAATAGGGCATATATACAACCTGTATCCCCCAAATGGAGCATAGATAATCTTTATCCCCCAAAAGAGCATATATCATATGTATACCCCAAATGCAGCATAAATCATCTGTATCCCCCAAATGGAGCATAAATTACCTTTATTCCCCCTCCCACAAAAGGAGCATAAATTACCTTTATTCCCCCCTTCCAAATGGAGCATAAATCACCTTTATCCCCCAAAAGAGCATATATCATATGTATACCCCAAATGGAGCATAAATTAGCTTTACTCCCCAAATGGAGCATACAACCCCCCCCCCCCCTCCTCCCAATGGAGAATAAATTACCTTTATCCCCCAGATTTAGCATAAAATTACATAGTATTACTCCGGATGTAAAGAGTTGTATACAGTTCATGATTACATACCCGTGTTCCATAAGGCTGCCCTCCATGTCCAGAAAGTTATTTGCATTAATTTTATGAACCACAGTGCCATTACTCAGTGCTACTAACATCATAACAGGAAACTCATAGATGTCGACAAAAGACTGGGCAATGGATGAATATGGAAGAGATGAATCTGCAGCGTGCGCCTGAAACAGAGAGGGACAAATGTGGAATTTTCACCTTTTCTACACAAAAAACTGGTCCTAATGAAAAGACATATGGTAGGGAATAAAAAAAAAAATTTGTCAGTACTGATTACTGATTAAAGAATCGACATCATAGCACACCAGACATACCCACAGATGCTCCATCTCCCGCAGCAAATGTCTTAAGGTGTAGATGCTAACTGTTCCTGTAGCATAGGGATAACACTCACACCCATCTCTTCCTCTCATACATCCCTTCTTGTCAGATCCACTCCAAATTCCTCATTCACACATTCTTACACATGTTATTTCATCTAATCTCGTGTATTCAGTCATAATTTGTTCATATATGCTTTTCAGAATGTTTCCTTTGTCCCATATAAGTGTTCCCGTAGCATAGGGATAACACTCATGCCCATCTCTTCCTCTTATACGTCCCTCCTTGCCAGATCCACTCCTAATTCCTCGTTCACACATTCTTACACTGGTTATTTCATCTAACCTCGTATATTCTGTCAACAATTATTCATATATGCTCTTCAGAATGTTTCCTTTGTCCCATATAAGTGTTCCCGTAGCCAATTTTCTGGCTATAGAAGTGACAGCAATAATCTCACAAGTGAATAGTGACAACCCAAAAAAAGATAGAACAGCTGAACCCATGAAAATAAGGAATACATGACACCCCCATAACAAACGACAGGCCGTGTGACCAACCATGGCATGAATGGGATGGGAAGTAACTCTCGCGGTGGGGAGAATATCATGATAAGAACCGTTACCAGAAATGTCCTGGAAAGTACAGGGGGCCAGTGAGATGTTCACAGCACCCAAGTTGTCTATAAACATTTTGGTCAAGCACCAAAGACGTGACAAGGGTACTTGACTTCCTTGACTTGACTTTATAAGTAATACACTTTATTGCATGCAAGCAAAGGTCATTTCAGTAGTTAGTGTCCTCTCTATATTTCCTCCAGAACATCTAAGTGTGGAGGGAAATGAACACGCAGATGCACCTGCTGGTTCTGCATACCTTGATGATCAATTGATGCCTGACAAACTAGATGTTGTGAGAGTGCTATGGGAAGCGAGTGAACAGTGCAGAGACACAAACAGATCATCCCGATCTGAGGAGAATGGTGTTGTGAAGAGTGACCAGGGGATCTGGTGGACGCTCAACATTTGAGGGTCAGGCGAGACAGACATACAATCAGACTGTAACTGGTGTCATCAGAAAAAGACCTCTGTGCTTGCTGCTGAAGACAGGGATGGAATGCTTAGGGGAATGTCCTGAGTGTCAATTTTTCAGTCAATATTCTTCTTCTTTGTTCACCGGCTGTAAGCTCCTGCCGAAAGTCCTGGTTGTTTGTTCGTTTGGAGTTTTGCATGTACATCCGTTTTACTGACTTATCTATGTGCAGCTGGTTGTTCATTGCCGCTCGGGCAGATACACTCCACTTTGAAGGAAGTCCCCAGTTAGTAGATTCCTACGACATGCTTGCTGGAAAGGCAATGGATATATTCTCGTTTCCCTCACAATGGAGCCCCGGAAGCCATACAGGGAAAGTCAATATTCAACAAGACATTGAAACAGATCCTGTTTCAGCTAATAATTAAAACAATAACCCACAAAAAGCGACAACTCTACCTTCAAGTCAACTACCAAGGACCAGGAGCTGACGAAGCGTTCTGCCAACAGACTGATGACCTCACGACCCTGTAGAGCTGATTCTCTCAGGGTCCGGGCTGACCCTCAGCAGCTTTGATCATCCAAAGCTCCCCAGAGCAGTATGGAGTGTACTAATTTGTTTTCAGCCCTGGCTTGGTCAAAGGCGTCTGATAAGTTATAGTATTTGATCTGATGATACAAAGAACAAAGGTAGGTTTCAGGAGTACAGTTGTGATGAATTTCACCAATGACATAATTAACTTCTTATTATTCTGCACTGTATCCTCTGTTATCCCTGTATGGGTTATGGGGCTCAATTTTGTGAAAAATAAGAGCAGACCCGTTGTCCCCAAACAAGCAAGTTGTAAAAGGTGACTTATTAGAGGTGTTTCCTTAGAAGACAGAGTGCCTCTGACTGCAAAAGTGAGAAACTAACAGTCTGCATACAAATAAACCAGATCTGTAAAACGGGTGTGCATGCAAAACTCAAGTTCCGGGACAAGACAACAGCCCTGAAGTGGATAAACAACCAGAACTTTCTGCTTGAATTTACAGCTTGTGAACATTAAGAAGAAGAAGATTCTCAATTGCGGCATGGCCCTCAACCAAATCAGGTAACATCATTCTTTATTTTATAACCCCACCCAGCTCACTTCACGGCTTTCTCCTATTATTTAAGCGAGCAATTAATTTTTTCATGTCTTTTCAGCTTCTCCTCCATGTATTCTATCGTATGTGTTCCAATGATAGGACATTCTTGCAATCCAATAAGCATATTCTTTTCAATGTATTCAATTAAGCATCAGCATCAGTTCCCCACCACATGATTAGCTGTAATTTGTTTAGCTCATTCCCTAAGCTCCACATAAGTGATTCTCTCATTCTAATTAATTGTTTCTTTTTATTGCACACTTATCTTATGCAATATATCACTCTCACTGTATGTCAGAAAGAGGGTGCTAAAATGTTACACAGAACCTGTTCTGCTGTATGGCAGCAATCTTAGAAGCAACAGAGATGTGGTTTCTGAGACGTGTGTTATGAGTACCTTGGACGGCCAGAGTAACTAACAACGATTGCTTGAAAGAGGCTAATGGAAGTAGATCTCTATATACAACAATAAGAAAGAGACAAACACTGTTCTTTGACCACATATTGAGAAGAGAGACATTGGAGAACATCGTGACAACTGGAAAGATCAGTGGAAAAAGGGTAGAGGCAGACCTAGAGTGATGATGCTGGATGGGCTGAAACGATGGCATGGAGGAATATCATCAAGAGAGCTGTTCCAGGCAACCAGGGATCATGATCTGTGGAGACGTATGAGCACCTAAACCAGTTGGCAGGGCACATGATGATGATGATTATACACTTGATATTTTAAGTTTGATACTGTCTTACTTACTGACAGTCTTTCAGGTCCCCTGCAGAACATCCCTCTCCTAACGTACCATACCTTCTGCTATAATTGTGTTTTTTTATCCACCATGGCGATTGACTTGGCCAAAATATTTCGGTTTCTGAGACAAGAGGCTTTTTCAGTTAATCTTCCTTGATGTTCACATCTTTTAGGATATCAATATTTCTTTTCTTATTTGTCCATGGTATTCTGAGAATCAAATTAGTAACCACGGAAATGAGATGTCTGAGAAGGGCTGTAGGAGTGACCATAAGAGATAAGATCAGGAATGAGATCATAAGAGAACAAGTCGGCACAGAACCAATTCTGGATTACATACAAAGACAGCAAGTGAAATGGTTTGCCCACTTAGAGAGAATGCCTTGTGAGACTATACCATACAAAGCATACATGGAAAGAGAAGAAGGACATAGAGCACGGGGTAGACCAAGAACAAGATGGAAGGATAACATCAGAGAAACTCTACAACAGCACGATGTGCCTATGGTCGAGGCAGCCAGAAGAGCTAGAAACAGAACCTTATATCCCCCTCGACACCCACAGCGGTAAAAGAGGAAGTTGAAGAAGAAGAAGAAGAAGAATTCTGAGAATCTGCCCAAAGTATGTATGGTCATAGTACTTATAGTCAGACTACTTGTGGTCAAGGCAACAGAACCAGAATCTTGCTTCACAATTCTAACTCCAACCTGAATGAACATATTATATATTGACAGAAAACACTCACCTCTTTAAATGGAAACATTTTCAACTCCAAGGCATCTTTGGCATCCTCAAATGAAACTTCTGCATCCCATGTTATCTCAGTACTTGTGTTTCTCTCATAATATATCTGATGCTGTCAAATTTAATTAGAAAGGATACACTATGTTTCACCACTGTTAATATGAAATATTGTCATTTGTGCTTTCATAAATTCTAAATCAGAACATAACAAGATTGGAGGTGTCCTGTTATCTTTCTCATTAAAATTCTGTCCTAAATATTTACACTTTACAACATTCAGTAACTTATATTGGTCTCCCCACCGACCGCCTATATACACACTAGCTCACTTCTGATTGGTCAACCTTCAGTCTAGATAACTTATGATTGGTCTACCTCGAGCCATAAAGGAGAAAAGGAATGATGAAGAGGAGGAGGAGGTGGAGGAAGAAGAAGAAGAGGAGGAAGGAAGAAACAAGAAGAAGGAGGAAGAAGAAGAAAAAGGAAGGAAGGAGAATGAGGAAGGAGGAGGAGAAGAAGAAGAGTCCTGCTAAGGTGAAGGAATGAATATGACAATAGCTGGTTTTCCAAATAATTGCAATGCCACCAGAGTTCTTACTAAAATAATCAACATTATAGAGAATTTACCTCAGCTTCCTGTATTTGACCCTCTCCATGCAGCCTTGGAGAGGTGCAATCACCAACACTGACCAGCTCCATCAGCGGAAGATAGCCAATGTCCACCTCCATGTCATCAGGGTTTTCATTCAGCCACTCCATATCTAGGAGACACAATCAGTTCACACAAATAAAGTTGTTTTCAGGCTGTATGATAGACATGGCCAATAAAGACACTGGGGGGGGGGGGGGGGGGGGGGGGGGATGGGGGGGGTCCTAGGTAGTCATGTTCTTATTACACTTGTTTCCATAGTGGGGTGCACATGCTATCATGGGGTGATAGGTTCAATTCCCGGCACAGTATTACAGCAATTAAAGCTTCTGATTTGTATGTGTCCTAACTTTCTACTTCTTTCTATGAGTGCTGATCAACCACTTTTGTCTGTTTATATATATATATATATATATATATAATATATATATATATATATATATATATATATATATATATATATATATATATATATATATATATATATATATATCATCTATAACGCACGCATGCACACACGCACTCACACACACATGCAAGTTTATACACTTTAATTAACATAGCAAAAATTACACAAAGAAAGCATGTTCATGAGTTAAGTTAAGAATCGACATTATATCATTCAGGACAATCCTATAAGTGCTCCATCTCCATCTTCAGCAGCAAGTGCTGAGTTCTTGTTCTGACAGTACCAGTAATATTCTGATTCTATACAACCCTTCGACGCCTACACTGAGAGTTCAGCATCAGCCAGATCCACTGGTGACACCTTGTAGCGGTCTTCTCCTCAGACAGTGATGATTTGTTTGTGCCTGCGCATTTTTTACTCACTCCCTTACAAAATCTAACTTGTCATGCACCACTTTACCACCATATGGTGCAGAACTAGCCAATCTTTATAAACAATATATTTTAAAGAAATCATCACCGGAGCTATGGAGTGGGTGTTCTGTGCTTGATACCATCTTCAAAGAAAGTGAAGTATAGTAATGTGTAAGGAAAGGTGGTCCCACAGGAGATATAGCCGCAAACGTGTGAAGTGTTAGACCTTCACACATTCTAAATTACCACATATCACATTTGAATATGTAAATGTCATCACCTGTTTCTCAACAGACTGCCGGTACTACTCACGAAAGTGACCCCATCTCATCAGCAGAAAGATTTCGTTGCCGTTCCCACAGGCTGTCCTATGTTTATGGACGTTATGAGATGTCTTCCTTCGCCATCTATACACAGAGTGCCAAAAGGTGCTCAGGTTCATTCAAAAAAGTCAACAAATTGTCTCTCAGACAAAACTGCCTATCTTCCTTTTCACAACTCTCTTTTCTGTGAATGACTGATGCTTCTGGAATGTGTTGTTGTTATGAGTAGGTCTCGGGCGCTGAAAACGCCGATGTGCAAGGAAGAAGTATTGCAGGAAGAAGCACCAAAGGCACACTAGTTCGTGAGCCTCGAATCATTGATGAATATGTATTGTTACACTCACTGGTGGTGGCTGTCATTGGTGGCGGATGCACTGAAAATGGTCAAAACGAGGAAAGATGTCACTCCTACAACATAAACAGCCAATGAAACAGCTGCTTTGAAATCAAACGGACAATGAGATGGAGTGAATTTAATGAGTTGTATCCGACCGCCTTCATTATTTTTTTTTGTTCCAACACTGTTGTCTCTGCATTTCTTTAGAAACCATACTATCAGCTGTGGCTGGATATTCCGTGACCTATCTGTTTGAGGCACTAGAAAACAAACAAAAAGGGTTTACAAATTCCACTTACCCACGTTTAGTCTACGATCGTTAGGCACATACAAGTGGAAATGTTCAACCTTCGAGCCATTTCTAGACATGCGCAGTGAGCCTGTGAACTGGGCAGGGGTGAACCAAAATGGAAATCTGGGTGGTTCATTTAGTTGGAATTCAATGTGCATCCTATCACAGAAGATAAGGAAAAAACCTATAAGTGACCGAAAAGCTCAGCAGCTAAATACTCTCTCTCTCTCTCTCTCTCTCTCATACACAGTCACAGATATACACTCAAAGACAAAATAGCAAAAAAGGGATACTGCAAAGAAGGAACACTGCTAGGGAAAGATAAAAGAGCAAAGAAAGGAGACTTTTTGGGAAAGATTTAAAAAAAAAAAAGCAAAGGGAGACTAGAAAAGATAAAATAACAAAGATGGAAGATTGTTAGGGAAAGATAAAATAGCAAAGATGGGAGATTAGGGAAAGATAAAATGGCAAAGAAGGAAGACTGTTGGGGAAAGATAAAATAGCAAAAAAGGGAGACGTTAGGGAAAGATAAAAATAGCAAAAAAGGGAGACTACTAGGGAAATATTAAAAATAAAGCAAAGAAGGGAGACAATTGAGGAAAGATAAAATAGCAAAGATTGGAGATTGGGAAAAATAAAATGACAAATATGCAAGACTGTTACGGAAAGATAAAAAGTGCACAGGGGAGAGACTGTTAGGGAAAGATAAAACTGCTTAGGAAAGAGACATTAGGGAAAGATAAAAGTGCATAGGAGAGAGACTGTTAGGGAGAGATAAAATTAGCAGAGAAGTAAGACTTATATTTGATCACACAGCCCGGCAAGCGCTGATTGGTCTACAAAATATAGTTCTAGCACTATATACTCAATTCAACTAAGAGTGTGGAAAATGGTCCTTTACTTTTTATTTCAAACATTACAACAAACAGCATGTACCTGAAAACCACCTCAATGTATTCCTTATTTACAGCCCTCACGCAGCCGAGGATCCCTTGAGGTGGGAACCTCATCAACAGAAATGGACGTGGATGGAGCATGGAAAGCAAGCGATGGATGATACTGCTCCGCCCAACAATCCGAGGAGGGTAAAATCTGTTACTTGACAATGATCCTGAACCAAATATTCCACCTGAAGCTTCAACTATTGTGTAGACAGTGCCTGTATTGAGAAAAAGCATTAACAAATTATAGTATAAACAGGGTCTCCACTGAAAAAAAAAACAAAATTAATCAACAATTAAAGTGCCTGTGTTGAGAAATAATGCTAACAAATTATAGTGCAAACAGTGTTTCCACTGAGAAAGTTAAATAAACAAATATAGTGTAATTAGTTTATGTGTTAGGAAAAACAAATCAATAAACAAAGTGTCAAAAGTGCCGGCATGGGTATGAACAATGAATAATTAAAAAGTAAATACTGCCTGTGGGAGGCACTATTGAGAAAAATGATCACATCAAAACAGAAATGTCCATATATATAGTTAAAATGACTGTGTGAAATAGTGTCTGCATTTCCCTATCATGGTTTTTATTTTATGAACACAATCGTAAAGAAATGTTCTACTTAATGTAGATAAAGCCGAAATTGAAAACATGTGAAAAGATACAGACTTAAAATGGGAATGACTCATGGAAGAAGATGAGGATGGGAAAAATGCTGAGAGGAGACAACAGTTATGTAAGAGGGAACAGAAGGGTTAGCAAAACAGAAGAATCAGTAACAAGATAGAGGAAGAAGATAATAGTGAATATAAGGAGAGACGGATGAGAAGGAGGAAGAGAAGAAAAAATTAGCAAAGAAGTAAACTTGTAAGTAATAAAGATTTCAGAGGAGGAGAAAGCAGGAGAAGAAAGACAAGAAGAAAAAAAGAGGAAGAGATAAAGGAACAAACAGACCGACCTGGCGCAGGATTGCTTTTAGGATCTGGCAACAGATCTAGGAATCTGGACACTCCAAAATCTTTTGTCTTTATATGAGGGGCCACCCAGTTAAACAAACCGTAGAATGATTCATTGTTGTGTATCTAAAGAAAAAGCACAGAATGATCACAAACTGTACACATAAATAATATATGGACACACAAATATGTGTGTATCCACATACTCACGTCACTTTACTCACATAACAGCCTGCCTGAAAGATCTCCTTATCTAGCCAGATATCCCGTCTCATGAACTTTCCTACCAAAGGTGTCACTTATATCTGGTGCCCATTTTCAGGCTGGTCAGCCCCTAACTTTCTTTCTTGGCACTACGCCTTTTGCTACTGTTCTTTCCAATCAACCCTGGTGCTTAATATGGACACAATATTTCAGTTTCTGAGACAAGAAATTGTTTTGTAGTTAATCTTTTTAAATAACATACTTGCGTATGTGCACTTGCATACACGCACACACACGTCCTTATTTAGATGCTGATAGGCTTAGGGATGCTGTTCTTTGCTTTCCTTATAGGCCACATACAACATAGATGGTGCAAAGTGTTAGTAAACAGAAATACTGAACTTCATTACATGAAAGCAAAAGACTATTGTATTAAGACTGTGAACTCCACACAGACTCCACAGCTATATGTAAAAGTCATTCAAGACTGAGGACTCAGAGCTGTGCCCATAGAACAGACACTGTAAGATAATAAACAAGTGCTTCAAATATGTTCTCTGCGTGCAGTAGAGAGGTACCAGGTCCTTCCAATCAGCATTTCAGTAGAAACCAAGCTATATTGAATAGAGGAGGATACAAGTAGCAGCATAACTTTTAAAGAGGCCTGTGGCCTTGTCAAATGAAAAACAATGACAGGGAATAATGAAAAGAAACAGTAGAAGAAGATGTTGATGATGATAATGATAAAGAAGAAAAAAAAAGAAGTAGAAGAAAAAGAAGATGATGAAGAAGAAGAAGAAAAAGAAGAAGAAAAAGAAGAAGAAGAAAATGACGAAGAAGAAAACAATGAAGAAGAGAAAGAGGAGGAGAAAGAGGAATAAGACGAAAACGAAGACAATGTCAATGACACTGACCGCCACCACAGTGACAACGCCGACGAAAAAGGAGGAGGAGGAAATGAAGCAAAGGACCTCTTTTCAAGCCATAGGAAATATCAAATATTTTACTTGTTGCTTATTATACATATCGACACCCTAGCATTTTATCATCCTCTCATGCAGCAGCTATCTCAATGACTCCATCAACCCCCCCTCCCCACCCATAACCTAGTATGTCATACCAGTCGACTACTTAGGGGTTTTCTTCAAAGTCGGAGAGCCTGAGAGGTAAGGAGCCAATAGTCTGCATACAAATAAGCCAGATCTGTAAAATGGATTTGCTTATAAAACTTATATTCTGAAATACCGGTGAAGTCCAGAAGTGAAGAACCAGAACTTTCTAACAGAGTTTACAGTTGATAAACACAAAGATTCATCATCATCATCATGTGCCCTGCACTTATGCGTCTCCACAGATCCTTATCCCTGGTTGCCTGGAACAGCTCTCTTGATGATATATCCCTCCATGCCATTGTTTCAGCCCATCCAGCATCATCTCTCTTGGTCTGCCTCTACCCCTTTTTCCACTAATCTTTCCAGTTGTCACAATGTTCTCCAATGTCTCTTTTCTCATTATGTGGCCAAAGAACAGTGTTTATCTCTTTGTTGTATATAGAGACCTACTTTCATTAGTTTCTTTCAAGCAATACCTGTTAATTACTCTGACTGTCGAACATATTCGCAACATTCGTCTTAGGGGTAAGATATTTGGAAAGCACTGGTAAGATTTTTATTTCTGCCCGCAACAGAAAAATTTCAATAAACTTTACAGAGGATTTGAATTTTGGTCTTCCAAATGAGAGCCTGGTGTTCCAGTCACTCAGCGAGGATTACTATCTGGAGGGCAAGCATTCTAGATTTTTCCCACTGCAGCTTCTGAGAGAGGAAAGAAGACCTTCTTCTTCTTCGTTCATCCGAAGACATCAATGCATTGTGCCCATTTAAAACACAGCTATGATATTTGTGCCTTTTGACTATCTGATTTCTGCAGGCATTTATTACCTTGGTTAGCTTTCACAGTTAGTTTTGTGTGACAGTGCAGTCTCATTATTGTGTGGTCATCTTTGCTTCCTAGTTGACAGGTGGTGCCCTCATCAGGCCAGCTAGGCTGTTTAACCTCACTTTTGTATACTGAACCTCTAATTCCTCACAGGTTATGCCTTTAGAAGCCAGCAAGGGAAAGCTTGCAGACCTGGGATTTTGACTCATAATCATCATGCAGCAGGTCCTTTCCAGAATGTCACTCTCGTCACAGTCTGCCTGAAAGAAACTCGGTCTCTCACCAGTTCTCCCGCCTTATGTACTTTCATACTCAAGGAGTCACTTATATCCTGTGACCATCTTCGTGTCAGTTGGCCCCTGCCCCTACTTCCTGGTAACATGCCTTCTGCTATTATCTTTTCCAATCCGTCGTGGTGCTTGATATAACCAAAAAATGTCAGCTTCCAAGACAGGATGCTGTTTATTAGCCAATCTTCCTTGATGTTCAGATCTTTCAAGATGTCAGTATTTCTTCTCTTCTTGGTCCAAGATATTCTGAGAATCTGTCTATAGCATTTCAGCTCAAATCCCCTATTCTCTTTCTCAAGGACTAGGAGATAGTCCAAGACTCATATCTGTATGTTGCTACATGGAAGATGCATGTTCTCAAAATTCTTATTTTGATCTCCTTGCTGGTACTTAACCATAGACTTTTAATGCTGTTTATGTTTAAGTACCAACAAGCAGATCAAAATTAGGAATCTGACTACCTACGCAAAATGAGAACTCTGATTCTCATGCATGTGAGACTTTTATTACAGTGGACCTCCGCGTCAACTGTAGTTTCATATAAGGAGACAGGAAAAGATGTTTCCTGCATTACTTACATCATACTGCCAGTCCTTGGTCATTGTCGATAAATTAAGGGGGGAGAATCTCGCCTCTATTGTGACAACTTCATCTCCAGGGCTGACATCGGCACTCAATGAATCATTGCCATCCTGCAGGAGAGATAAACAGAACTTGCAAAACAATGCATTTCTTCATCTATTTTTATCTTTTTTCAATAAACATGAACAGGTTGAAGTATTAAACGGAATACATTCCCAAGTTTTTTTAAAAAATATATAGAAACCTTGAGTTCTCAACCCTTTGCCTCAGTACTATAGATATCGCCACCCTTCAGCCTTGATTCCATGACAGATACCGTCAATCTGGGAGAAATGTGCCTTTTCTGCCTACCACCGGGCGTGAACCCGGACCACAAGAAGTTTGTCACCCGGTCGTCGCGAAGTCAGGTTTAGCCAACTTCGCTAGCGAGCCGGGCCCCCAAGGGTCTAAAACAAAACGATATGCATCAGGTGACTCATCATGTACCGTGGTCACTGAGGCTTAGGGGGAAAGTTTTACATCAACTTTTCCTTTAAAAACCATGTAATGTTCATGTATTGATATCATGACCTTTTAAATGCTTGCACAGGTGTGAGAACAACCTATACCAGATAGACATGAGTTTTTTAAAAGGTCCTGGGGAATGTTTTCATTGAATACTTCATCCTGCTAGTGTTCATACACCCTTCACATATATGTTTTACCCCCCCCCCCCCCCCCCCCCCCCCCCCCACCAAATAAAAATGTGTATAGATACATTTTAAACAAATTTATTAGCGAAATGTAAAAAAAAAACACATTTTAAATTCACACACACACACACAATTTGTAGGTTTTTAATGAAATTGCAAAAGGTCATGCCCCATTTTTTTTTTTTCCAAGGCAAGAGAGTTAATCAAACTATTCTGGACTCAAATGCTGGTTAGTTTAAACCAGAACTTCTCAGAGTGGACTGAGTTAAAGTAATTACAGGATGGTACCAAAAGAGCTGAAATTACAACATCCTCTTCTAGTCAAAAAGTCAAAGTAGTCACTGTCTATAGCAGCAGTTTTCAACCTTTGTCAGGTGGCGCCACCTCTGACTATATGGCAAGACCACACCCCTAACTTATCTATAATTAAATGCAAGTGTTACCCTATAAATTATATTTTTAATAGTAAATGTACAAACTGCTCAGAAGAATAAAAATATCTTTGGCTTTTTTATGCATAAATAGTTTTTTAAAATATTATATTTTAAATTTAAGTTTAAATTAATAAAAGTACAAATGCCCTCAGTTTCAAAATTGCTTGTCACTGCCCTTGAATCTTCCTACTGCCCCCCCCCCCCACCCACAGAAGGAATAAACCATTTGTCTAAAGTGTGTGAAGTATTGGTCCTTCAGTTTCTAGGCCACATCATACAAGGTGGCATGGCTATTTACTTCCTTGTTGCCTTTACTGCCCAGTGCACAATCAGGTAAAACTGTATTTTTGTGGATCAAGAAGTTTAAAAGCTGACATTATCAGAGAGACTGTAGGAGCAACAACATGTAACAAATTCATTGAGAAATAGAAGATCAATTGGTTTGGTCATTTAGTAAAAATGTAGCTAAAAAAACTACCAACGCAGGCGCTACACATGGTAAGATCTGAAGTGAAATCAAGAGGCTGTCCTTGGAGAACACGGACTGATGAAGTTAAAGAGCTTCTACATCCACATGGAATGATAACAGCCAATGCTGCCCATCAAGTTACGGATCACAAACTGTTCCTCCTTGTAAAACTTAACAGCAGAAGTGGAAATTGATGATGATGATGATACAGACCAATCAGCACTGAGTCAACATCACCATCATCAGCCTTTACTTCTAAAGACATTACCTGGTACCCATTTCTTTAGGCACAAAGAACTGACTAACATGCCAATACATTTAACCCTTTCCGTGCCAAGTAATTGTTACTATAATTGCATCCCAGGGAGTTGTGCTTAAGAGCAGTAAAGACTTATGTCTTATGGTGTTCAGCAGAGATGCTACATGGCAGAAATGGTTAAACTAATAATTCAGATTCAAAGGGTTAATGTAAGTTCTGTCTATGATATAGATATTCAAGCCGGCAGATGAGTAAAGCAAAAGCCCCTTTTCCATGCCTCCGACCATATAGGGCTTTACCTAAATTTTTATAGATGAATCAGCACTCAGTGGGTTATGTGTTTAGCTTCAAGCCAGACGTCTTCACGTCCCAGGACTTTACCTGGTACCCATTTAAGGCTGGACTGACCTGGGAACCAAGGTCCTTTTCGAAAAAAAGTCTGGCTATGTCAGGAATAACTAAACTACTTCAAGTCACAAACCAAGAAACTCTAGACAGTATGATAACCAAGAGAAGATGGAAATGGCTTGGCCACGTTATGAGAATGAATCAGAGGGAAAGAGAAAAAAGGGCGCCCAAAAACAACATGGAGACGAACGATGGAAAGTGACCTTAGTGTGGCATCTTTGACATGGGAAACTGCATTGAAGATTGCACAGGACAGGAAAGCATGGAAAGTCCGCTCTGAAGCCTCATGTGCCACTAGGCATAATGAGAACAGATGATGTCAGGACCCAAAGCCATGACCTTCCAAACATCATGCGAGCATCTAGCCGCTACACTACCCCGGCTCCCCTATGATATAAGAATGCAAGAAGATCATGTATCTTTGGAATAACTAAGATAAGTATAGTAAATTAGGTTAGTTCGACATTATCTCCCAGACCCCGCCCAAATACACACTAGCTAACGTCTGATTGGTAGTTCCTGAGCCCCGTGACAGTCACACACCGTTAAGGGGGGTGTTCCGCAATGCCGTTGACATCGCTTGTTGTATATTTCAGCACGCTAGCGCTTTTAACACTCCAAAAACATGGAGAAACTGGGTCTAACATAATTCCCCCTAGAGGGTGCTGCAACCTTTGTCACAGGCATCTTTCTCTGAATGAAAACGTAAATGCAAGACATTGCAGAAACCAAACAACAGAGTGGGACACACTCGTAACCTTCAGGAAAGTCGACCAACCCAACAAACTTGTGAATGCAAAGTGACCTACTATATTTGGGGAGACTAACATCGAAATAACCATAAATCGTTTGGTACTGAAATAGTTGATGTAACAATTTCCATGCATCTAATACTACCTTGGTTTTTCCTAAATAATGAAGCAGAAGTGGAACAGCTTCATCCAAACTCAATGAAAAGTCTTGATCCAGATCAAATTCTGCAAATAAATCAACGGTCTCCCAACCGAAAGCATCAGACTTCTCCACAACAAAGCTTTCCTGGATGTACTTCCTTCTGCTTGTCAGGCCAATTGAAATGATGATGGACAATACCATTAGAGCTATTGGCAGGTAGCAAAACAACCACTTTGGAAGCACCAAAGTGATAGTCTTCTTTCGAGGCACTCCTTGCTTGTGGTCACTGGGGTCATCCTTACTTCCAGCTTCAGTCTTGTTAGCTGTGCTGTCTGTTTGACCAGACAGATGATTTTGCATCAATGCTTGATACTGTTTTGGACCTTGATGGCTGTCATGCTTGTGATCAAATTGGTGCTTCAGGTGGCTAACCATGATTGCTTGTGGCCTGCCTCATTCTTCAAGCACACTTATGATATCTGTAGCTGAGAAGAATAAATCAGAGACAAAGTAAGCACACCTGTAAACATCCTGGAAGGAATGACACAACAAAGCAAATGGTGATTCTACCGAAACACAGACCAAAACTGTTAAAATGTTGATAGATTTTTGTGACATTTTTTGTCTGTGTAAAACTGTGAAACCAAAATGTAAATAAGTTGTTTTCTTACTGCTTAATGTTTACAATTATCAGAGAGTTGGTGGTCATGGAAAGGAGGTAAGGAAACATTGAGGAATGACCAGGGGATATGGCCGATGCTCAATACTCAAGGAAAAGGCGGGACGTTATACAATCAGGCTGTTAATGGTGCTATCAGAAGTGGAACTCTTCCTCAGAACTGGAACTCTTCATTTGCTGCTGAAGACAGGGACAGAGCGCTTAAGGGTATGTTCTGAGTGCTTTGATGTCAATTCCTGATTTAACAGGTAGGGGAACCTACCTTTGCACCTGCCAGTAAAGGTTCAGATGCTGCCCTAAATAAAAGTTTTTTAAATAATGTTGAAATGATATGGCCAATAGTGAGTCAGTCGTTACTTCCTAGATTATTTTCTGGTACCCACTTTGGGCTAGGTACTCCAGGGAACTCAAGGTTCTGCTTAAAACGCCCCTTCCCAATTTAAGTTCCTAGGCCCAAGTTTTGGGAGACAGAACAGACCCACTGCCCTCTAAAAAGCATGGTATGTGAGGCAACTTGGTCCTCTTCACGTTCACTGGCTGTTAACTCTGGTGGAAAGTTCTGGTGGTTCGTCCACTTCTGAAATTTAGTCTTTTCCCAGAACTTGAGTGTAGCATGCACAGACGATAAAAGCAATATAGCGGGTAGACCACGCGCTCCCAGGCAGATTAGCAATACTGTTATTCTGATTGAGGATTTAGCAGCGGTAGATGTCAAACTTGTCGGCATGTGCAAAACGCGATTAATCTCACCGCCGAGCGTATCCCTCGTGCTGCTACGCACAGCGCGGATGGGGGGCTAAGCTAGGTGCCTGAGACTCACGAGCAAAGTAATTGGAGAAAGTTGCAGGAGATGCGGTAGCTGCCGCTCGTGAGTCCCAGCCATCTAGTTTAGACACGCGCAGCGCGGGGGATACGCTCGGCAGTGAGACATAGTCACAGAAACAGGTCCGCAAGTACCATATCGCTGAGACCCTGTTAGAGCATTTGTTTCATTTTTCCGAGCCAATCCTAGATTTGCCTCAATTTGTTCGTCTGTAGAAAGTTCGACAATGGAAAGTGTCAACGGTCGCTATTATTATCGTCTGCTACTATCGTCTGCAAATAACCAACCTACCTCTCATCTATCTTACGCAAACAACCAACCCTACACGCAATAAGCAGCCCTACACGCAAGCGTAGGACGATGACAGACACCCTACGCAACCCTACACGCACCCGGATGATGATAGGTTAGTATGCCGTTTGATTCGTGACTTTTTCCGCGACTTGTTTTGAGTTTGGCCAAGGGACTAAGCCCCGCTAAGCCGGCCGAAGCAGTCCAGCTTACCGGCCAAATTTGCCAGTAGAGCCCAGATTTATTACAAAAATATATATTTATATATTCATTTAGCAACAACATCGCCTAATATTAATCAAATATATTGTGCTCTGAAATAAAGACAAAATAACTAATGTTGTGAAGATAAGTTTAGTTACACAATGCTTGTCCATTCAGTTTTCTAGCCACTTTAACTTTAGTTCTTTAGTCACTCACTCTCACTTTGTGTTTTCCGTTGGAAATATGGTCGAAAATTTCAGTTGCATTTGTGCGCGACTTTTTCATTCGCTTCGCTGAGCTTTTTAGTCACATTTTATGTTATTTAACACATCTTATCTGTTAATAAATACTGTCAAATTATGATTATGTTTGCAGCTGAAAGAAAGATGAAAAACCTAATATTGCAGACTACAAATTCTCTCAGTCAATGGTTTCCTGAATAAACAAGAGTAGTTCCCCCTTAACTGTGGCCTCCGGTGTAGAGCACAATTATAAACCATTTATAAATTCTTTACTGTAAAAAGAGAAATCAGGATCAATCAAAGTTTCGTCCTTATTAGGACGGAATTTTTTTTTTATATATGAAGCCTCACCCTGGCTTTTGCCAGGGGCCGAAATATAGGCAGGCCACAAACATGGCCAATTGTCTGAACGCGGTTTCTGGGACCTCTCCATGGCGATCCTCAACCACATGGTGGCACTTTGTGTCATGGGGTGTTTATCGCTTGTGTGATGTCCTGGTGTGGTAGACCGTAGAAAGTCAGTCAGTCAGTCTTGACTGTAAACATTCACACAACTTCAGATATATGGCAAGTGCATTAAACAAAGCAATAATTTATAATGAATGATAAGGGCAGACTAACTGGGGACTTCCTTCGATAGCGGAGTGCTTCTGTGTGAAAGTAAGGAACCAAAAGTTTGCATACAAATAAGCAGGATCTGTAAAACGTACGTTTTGAAACAAGACTAGGTTCCAGAGGTGTACGAATAAACAGAACTTTCTGGCGGAGTTTACAGCCGGTGAACGCAGACAAGAAATTTAATTAAATATGTTCCATATTGTACTGGGCAATTACGCAAGCGTCCTGATACTTATGTGGGCAGCGAATTCCGGTCAGCAACAATTCTGTGTTAACACTTCTTGCAGAGGTAACACAATCCACGGTCGACTATACCTTTTTTTTAAAGGCCACCCATGTCAATGGAAATTCCCGTTTTTGTCCAACTCCGAGAAGCTTTATACACAAATTAAACTACAATTTCATTAATATGCAGCATGTTTTTTTAAAATTACTTATTATTTTGAAGATAAATTAGTGTGCTATACATAATTTTTTTCATTACAATTATATTTTCTAATAGCACACTAATTTTTCTTCAAAATTATATTAATTTAAAAAATACATGTTGCAAATTAATACAACTTGTTTAATTTACGTATAAATCTACCCCATAAACATAGTGAACACAAATTGATCCGGATGGCTTTATAAAAAGCTATAGTGGGCTGTGACAAAATCACACTGCAAGGATGCATGCAGAGGCGATGATGCTGATAACGTTGAACCCCACCTGGACATCACACCAAGCGATAAACATACGAGGGCAGATTCCAGAGATCCCGTTTAACTCAAGGGTTGGGGTACTTTAGGGCTCCCGGCAACACCCAGGGTGGGGTTTTAAAATTGCGCACGAAATTGGGACGCAGGTTTATTTCGGGGACATTTATTCGTGATGAATTATTGCAACTTGCATAGTGTTTCTCTATACTGAGTAGAGCTGATATTAACACTAGGTTTTTTTTAAAAGTCTGTCAACAATAGTACTTTGTGGAGAAAAAATGCACAATGCATAACCTTACCAGCGGAATCCTGTAACTTTTTGGCTTTTAGTGATTCAGCATGTTTCACGGCATGCACTTTGTTTAGCTACTTGGTTCAGATGGATGACACCATGATTCTGTTCCTTTGCACACTAATTTTTCTTCAAAATTATATTAATTTAAAAAATACATGTTGCAAATTAATACAACTTGTTTAATTTACGTATAAATCTACCCCATAAACATAGTGAACACAAATTGATCCGGATGGCTTTATAAAAAGCTATAGTGGGCTGTGACAAAATCACACTGCAAGGATGCATGCAGAGGCGATGATGCTGATAACGTTGAACCCCACCTGGACATCACACCAAGCGATAAACATACGAGGGCAGATTCCAGAGATCCCGTTTAACTCAAGGGTTGGGGTACTTTAGGGCTCCCGGCAACACCCAGGGTGGGGTTTTAAAATTGCGCACGAAATTGGGACGCAGGTTTATTTCGGGACATTTATTCGTGATGAATTATTGCAACTTGCATAGTGTTTCTCTATACTGAGTAGAGCTGATATTAACACTAGGTTTTTTTTAAAAGTCTGTCAACAATAGTACTTTGTGGAGAAAAAATGCACAATGCATAACCTTACCAGCGGAATCCTGTAACTTTTTGGCTTTTAGTGATTCAGCATGTTTCACGGCATGCACTTTGTTTAGCTACTTGGTTCAGATGGATGACACCATGATTCTGTTCCTTTGCACACTAATTTTTCTTCAAAATTATATTAATTTAAAAAATACATGTTGCAAATTAATACAACTTGTTTAATTTACGTATAAATCTACCCCATAAACATAGTGAACACAAATTGATCCGGATGGCTTTATAAAAAGCTATAGTGGGCTGTGACAAAATCACACTGCAAGGATGCATGCAGAGGCGATGATGCTGATAACGTTGAACCCCACCTGGACATCACACCAAGCGATAAACATACGAGGGCAGATTCCAGAGATCCCGTTTAACTCAAGGGTTGGGGTACTTTAGGGCTCCCGGCAACACCCAGGGTGGGGTTTTAAAATTGCGCACGAAATTGGGACGCAGGTTTATTTCGGGGACATTTATTCGTGATGAATTATTGCAACTTGCATAGTGTTTCTCTATACTGAGTAGAGCTGATATTAACACTAGGTTTTTTTTAAAAGTCTGTCAACAATAGTACTTTGTGGAGAAAAAATGCACAATGCATAACCTTACCAGCGGAATCCTGTAACTTTTTGGCTTTTAGTGATTCAGCATGTTTCACGGCATGCACTTTGTTTAGCTACTTGGTTCAGATGGATGACACCATGATTCTGTTCCTTTGCGAAAGAGAAATGCACCCTCTTCGGCTCTGTAACGCAGCAAGTGGTTCAATAGTTCAAACACCATCCCTGCATTTCTTCTTTTGGTGGTCGGTCAACACCCGCGGTAGCCACTGTGAACAGACCTCCAGTATTTCAGTATCTTACGAACAACCATTTGAACGGTCTTTGATGACACCTTGAATCCTTTGTCTAGTTCAGAATAGTTGTTGTTGCTGTTTTTGTTGTTGTTTGTGTGTATGTGTTGCAACCATGTACTCTTGATCCGGCAGTAAAAGATCTGTCGTAAACTCATGTCCTTTCCGAAACATTTGTGCCCATACTGTCACTGTTGTTATTGTTGACACACATTTGTTACCGCACGCTGCCCGCCTTTTTCAATGCATGTCCACCGGTGGACATACTTGGAATTAAAGAAACTAAATCACCTCTCTTTGAGTTCCTTTGGATAGATTTTCGGGATCTGTTCACGTTTCCCGGCCCATCTACACACTTTCTCAGTCTGATCTAGGTCAGAGGGATGTCACGTTGTACTGCTTTCTTCGAAAAGAGTCTCTCTTGTGACCTAGGCTGAGGATGTGGGTAGGGAGGGGGGGGGGGGGGGGGGGGGGGGAGGGCCTGCGTTAGGGCCAGATCTAGATGTTCTGGAGTCGTTGAAGTCTATGTAGTCGTGTAGTACAGAAAACGCGACATGTAAGGTTTCAAATGACTTCCCTGAATAATATTATGTTAAAATGATTGCAATAGAAAACACATAATTGACGGTTTGAATATATGAGATTTCGAATATTTGCGCGTCGACTCGATTTATCGAGTCTCAATCATACCACACTGTAGCCGTTTCTCAGAATAGAGTAGAAGCTGATAGTTGAACAAAAATGGGGGGGGGGGGGGGGGGGGCGAGGAGGGGGGCCACAACAGAAGTTTGAAAATAAAAGTATAGATAATAAACAATCACGACTAAGAAATTGAGAAAAAAAAAAAAACGGAGCCAAGTGAACCACATGAAAAATAGATTGTAACGTTCATAATCATCATCATCATCATCAGGTGCCTTGTCGACTGGCGTGGGCGATGATGCCCCTCCACAATCTGCGATCTCCTGCAGCATGTATAAGTTCGTGTGCCGACACACCTCCATGCCATGCAACAAGACTGTCAATAATCTTCTCTCGTTGTCTTCCTCTATCCCTCTTCCCACAAATCTTTCCAGTGGTCACAACATGTTCTATTTTCCCTCTTCTCATAACATGGCGAAACATGATGACTGTCTCCTTCTGATGTCTGTCATAAGTTGTCTTCGGTTCCCCGCCTCTTTTAAAACCTCTTGGTTGCTCTTTTTGGCTGTCCAAGGTATTCTAAGCATTCTTCTGTAAAACCACATCTCTGAGGCCTCTAGAAATTGTTTGGCCTGCCTACCGATTGTCCAGGATTCACAGCGATATGTTAAAACTGGATTTATGTAGCAAGCAAAAAAAAAATTTTTTTTTCACTAACTCTTGATGACAAAGATATAATGCACAAGATGTTCTTTATTTCATAAAATGCAGTTTTTGCCTGTCGTATTCTGTTTCTTATCTCAGTTATGCATCTTCCATCTGATGTTATCCATGTGCCCAGATATTAAAATTTCTGTACTTGTCCCAAAATAACACCATCGACTTTTATTATACATTTAGGAATAATTCGTTTCTTTGATACCACAATTACGTCCGTCTTCTCATTATACAGACTGAGGCCCATTCTTCCACTCTCTAACACCACAATGCTAGTATTTTCTTTAGTTATTTCTGACTTGTTGCTATCAAGACTGTGTCATCAGCATAACGTAAATTGTTTATATTGTGCCCAACAACCACAATTCCGGGCATATCAATTAAAGATCTCATTATATATTCACTGTATATTGAAAACAAATCAGGTGACAGTACACATCCTTGTCGGACGCCACTCTTTATGCTTTGAAATGTAATGTTCACTATATAATATTCTCTAATTCATTTTCTTCTTCTTTTTCTGCGTTCGACATCAGTCATGCTAAACATTGAGTCCCGTCTGGGTCAAAAATAGGATTGAGCGTTTAAGGTCGCCACCGGTCCCCATAGCTTTTCTCGCAATGTGGATCCCCTTGGCCAGATCCACAGTCTTTGCTGGGAGAGGTAAGGGCAGTACTGCAGTATGTGCTCAGGGGTCTGTCTTTCTGCTCCACAATCACAGGCAGCAGATTCGTTTATGCCTATCCTGTACAGGTGTGCTCGAAGACCACAGTGTCCAGTCTAAAGTCTAAAAAAAATTGATGTTTGTTCTTTCCTGTTGAGTTTGTTTATGCTGTCACTCTCTGGTCTGTAATTTCCAATTTGCCTTCTCCACTCCCGCTTGAAAGACTGCTTTAGCGCTGTTTTGGTTTCCTTGTAGCTGTCTGGTGGATGAGGTTGTGGAAGATTACTCCCAGCTTTTGCCAACTCATCTGCTCTCTCATTTCCTTGAATACCACAGTGGGCTGGTTCTAATTCAATGAATATATCTAATAGGACTAGAGGAAGACCAAGAAAGAGATAGATAAATAGTGTAGCCGAAACCTGCAAAAAAGATAAACCAAAACGTCACCCAGTCCACCCGCGATGTGCAAAACAAATACAAAAAACCACGACACTGGGCCACAGCCTGGTACTAATGAGGCTATAAAAAAAAGAAGAAGAAGAATGACAAAGAATTACAATTTATGACATGACGTTATTCATAGAAATATAGCAGTTAAGAAATGCACAGATTTATTTATAACATAGTTTATTACACATAATTTAATAAGCGATTAAAAAAAAAAATACAACTGTCGTTGCTGTCTGACCAGGTGAAGTCGTGGGAAGGGGATCGGCCGGCGTGAGTTGACCACATCACCTATCGAGTGCCGATCATCTATAAAATATAAGTAAAGGACCCTTTTTAACGCCTTCATGCGTATTGGGTATATAGGGCTATAGGGCTAGACCTATATATTATAGATCAAACGTCACTTGGGGGGGGGGGGTGATATAGTCAGCATCATATCGGCGGTCTTTACTTTCCGAAACTGTACCTGGTACCCACTCAAGGCTGGGTCGACCTTGAAGCAAAAGTCATTTTTAAAAAAAGTCCGCCCTTTCAGGACCCGAACTCGCGACCTTTATATCAGCAGTCGGGCGTCTAGCCTTTAGACCAGGGTGCTCCCTCTATAAAATATAGGTCTAACCATATATGTCTAAAACGCCCGAAAGCGCGGAAATGGGCTGTTTTACCACTCATTAGATAATCCGGTAATCAGGCTGTTGTAGTTCTAACTTCATAGCCAACCGGTCACCACACAGTTGCTCCCTTCCTGCGCCAACGAAATGGACTAAAAATGTCCATCAGTGTCCCTCGAGAAAATAATTGATGCACACTGTAGTCTTGGCAAAGCAAATAAGATACATCATCATCATCATCCTAATGTGCCCTGCCAACTGGCGTAGGTGCTCAAGCGTCTCCGCAGATCACGATCCCTGGTTGCCTGGAACAGCTCTCTTGATGATATCCCTCCATGTCATCATTTCAGCCCATCCAGCGTCATCTCTCTTGTTCTGCCTCTACCCCTTTTTTCCACTGATCTTTCCAGTTGTCACGATGTTCTCCAAGATCTCTCTTCTCA
This sequence comes from Candidula unifasciata, assembly GCA_905116865.2. Taxonomy (NCBI): domain Eukaryota; kingdom Metazoa; phylum Mollusca; class Gastropoda; order Stylommatophora; family Geomitridae; genus Candidula; species Candidula unifasciata. Next base: position 554,319 of record CAJHNH020001480.1, read on the forward strand.
TTATGTCTAAGATACAAACGCATTAAATTCATAATGCAGTCGTCAGAAGTACCAACACAAACAGTCTGACACTAGAAGTGCAGGTCCTGGTAAATGAAAGCAGCAGTTATAACAGATCAGTAGTTGCAAATGCAATTAATCGCACAAGGCACCACAAGTTCTCTGTAACAAGCCACACTATAGTCTGAATCCCGTAGTTCACAACACTTCTTAGGGTAGTATAGGGCGGCAGTAAGAGTGAGCTGTGGTTTTTGAACTGTTGGATTTAGGGTTGTATGGTGAGTGCAGTCGTCATGAGCTGTGCAGGAAAGAATTATATTTTTGCCCCTGACCGGAAGAAGAAAAAATAATTCCACGATGCCGATTTTCCTGTTTTTTTATTGTTCTCCCGGTGTAAATACCTGTGAAAATTTCTGGTTTTATGTACATTCCTGGACTGTGTCTTGATTAACAAACTGAACTTTACGTGGACATCCGTTTTACAAATATGGTTTATTCACATGCTGAGAGTTGGTTCTTAGCTTCCTGGCAGAGGAATTCAGACCTTGCAGGAAACACCAATGATTAGTCGCCTCCTACGACATTCTTGTTAGAGGCAATTGGTCTATTCTTTGTTCTCCAAAATGCAGCTCCGAATCCATACAGGATACGATGATTTGTTGTTTGTTTGTTTTAGTATCCAGAAGCCATGAGGTGTTAACCCTTAGGCTCGGTTTTGTGGATATCGCAACATTTCGGCCTTGATTCCATTGTAAACACCGTACATCTGGGAGAAAATGTGGCTTTTCTGCCTACCCCCGGGAGTGAACCCAGACCACAAGGAGTTCGTCACCCGCTCACCGCGCAACCTGGTTTAGCCAACTACGCTAGAGAGACGGGCGGGATACGATGATTTAAACCTGGGAGTCTCGACTGATAGGCTAGAGTTCTTAACCTCTTGACTTACAGCTCCTTAAAGGACAATTCTAAGTCAAATAAATGTACATGTACACAACAAAGTAAACTAAATTACACTGCATGACACGTGACCTACAAACCAGAAATGGCCCATATTTTATCAAACACAACCCTGTGTATTCTGCACTTTATTGGTTGTGTTGTCATATTATGGCCATTGTGAGGTGATTAGGTCAGAGAACATATTTATACGATGAAAAATACAAAACTATCAGGTTGTAAGTTTCAGTTGAGATTCAGCAAAATATGCATAAATTTACATGTACACAACAAAGTAAACTAAATTACACTGAATGACACGTGACCTACAAACCAGAAATAGCCCATATTTTATCAAACACAACCCTGTGTATTCTGCACTTTATTGGTTGTGTTGTCATATTATGGCCATTGTGAGGTTATGAGGTCAGAGTTCATATTTATGCGATGAAAAATACTTGGGCTGTGCCGAATATTCGCTTCGTTTTCGCTTCGGGGCCGAATAGTGGACCTATTGACTATTCGGTATTCGGCCGAATAGTTGCGGTCGGGCCGAATACGAATAGTAGTTACCTTACACCCGTTTCTGCATACACTGTCTTAATGCTGACAAAATGGAACGATTGGTTTTGTTCAAAGCTAATGCAGTTTTCCTGCATTAACTTAGCTGTCAGTGACAATTTTCAAGTTTAGTTACTTTTTATAATACTTTCTACTTGCTAGTTATTAGTTACCACAGACTGACTGAAGGATGCAAAACATAAAATGTTTTTAAATGTTCACTGTTCTGTACGAATACTAACTAGACATGGAAAGAATTTAAATTCCGGCTACATCCAAGTCGATAATATGAAAATCAAACGAACGGAAACGTACTTGGGTGCAAACTTCAACTGCTCCAACATGCTGAGAGAAGAAATACAATCTAGAATACAATCTAGAAATAAAGTATACTATGCCCTTCAACATCTGCTAAAGTCAAAGTGTCTGTCTCGCAACACCAAGATCAAAATATATAACACGTTGATAAGACCAGTCGTTTTATATGGCTCTGAAACTTGAAGCAGAAATAAAAGAAATGAGGCCTCATTACAGCTTTTTGATAACAGTCTTACGACAAATCTTTGGACCCATCAAAGATACTAACAGCGCGGAATGGAGAGTGAGAAGCAACAACGTAACACATAATCTGTTTAAATCACCATTGATCACTGGCATCATGAGAGCTAACAGACTAAAATGATTGGGGTATATTGAAAGCGTGTCAGATGACAGAGAGGTAAAACTGTATACACCTGAGAGAGGAATGGGCGTAGACCACGAGGCAGACAAAAAAAGAAGTTCGAGAGATAATGTCCAGCCAGACCTGGTGTCACAAATTGTGAAGATAAGGCCAGCCAGAGAGATGAATGGAGATGAGTGATATCTGCAGCTGTAAACCTCAATGGCTCAGAATGCTAAAGAAGATGACTATTCTGTGCTACTTTATGTGAAGTAAAAGTTCAGCGTACATTTGACATTTTGAATGTGTTGAAAATTTTTTTTAGAAATATTTTATACACTATACACTATTCGTATTCGTATTCGGCCGAATAGTTGGTCCCGCTATTCGTATTCGGCCGAATAGTGAAAATCACAATTCGGTACAGCCCTAAAAAATACAAAACTAACAGGTTGTAAGTTTCAGTCGAGACTTCAGCAAAATATGCATACATTTACATGTATACAACAAAGTAAACTAAATTACACTGCATGACACGTGACCTACAAACCAGAAATAGCCCATATTTTATCAAACACAACCCTGTGTATTCTGCACTTTATTGGTTGTGTTGTCATATTATGGCCATTGTGAGGTTATGAGGTCAGAGTACACATTAATGCGATAAAAAATACAAAACTATCAGTTTGTAAGTTTCAGTTAAGACTTCAGCAAAATATGCATCAGATAGGAACATACAACTGAGATTATAAAGACAGTGTCCAACTGAGTTAGGAGTCAAGAGATGAAATAATGTACCTGCGGAACTGAAAACAGTATAAGAAACTTGTGTTCGTATACTTTTAGTCAGTTCGGACTTCTTCTTCTTCTTCTTCTTCTTCTTCTTCTTCTTCTTCTTCTTCTTCTTCTTCGCGTTCACCAGCTGTACACTCTGGCGGAAAGTTCTGGTTGCTCGTCCACTACTGAACTGCAGTCCTGCTCCAGAACCTGAGTGTTGCGTGTGCATCAGTTTTACAGATCTCATTCTCTTGAATACAGACTGTTGCATCCGGCAGATGCACTCCGACTCCAAAGGAAGCTCCCCAATTAGTCGACTCTTACGACATGCTTTTGGGGAGGCAGTTTTCCCCACAATGGGGCCCGGGAACCCACACGGGAGTTAGGACACAGACTATCTCCCCTGCCATGATGTCAAACTGTCCAGCATCTTCTCCCCTCCCCTCCCCCCACCACACCCACATCTAATTTCCCACCTTCACGATTTACTTGGAGGATAATGTGGTCAACATCACGCTGGGTCCCTTCCTAAAACTTTACCTGGTAACCACTCGAGGCTTGGACAAACTGGGAACCAAGGTCATAAAAAAATAGTCAGGTTCCATCAAGGCCCGAACCCACAGTCCGCAGGCGAGCGTTTAGCCGCTACACCACGACTGCTCTGATCACTAAAAAATGTAGGTTGTCTAATCTACGAGACTGGACATTAACTGATAATAAAGACAAGGAAACCAAAACAGCGCTAAAGCAGTCTTTCAAGCGGGAGTGGAGAAGGCAGACTGGAAATTACAGACCAGAGCGTGACAGCTTAAACAAACTCAACAAGAAAGAACAAACATCAATTTTTAGACTTCGGACTGGACACTGTGGTCTTTGAGAACACCTGTACAGGATAGGCATAAAAGAATCTGCTGCCTTTGATTGTAGAGCAGAAAGACAGACTCCTGAGCACATGCTGCAGTTCTGCCCTTACCTCTCCCAGCAAAGACTGAATCTGGCCCAGGGGATCCACATTGCGAGAGAAGTTATGGGGGACCAATGGTGACCTTAAACGCACCATCCTATTTGTGACCCAGATGGGACTCAATGTTTAGCAAGACTGATGTCGAACGCAGAAGAAGAAGAAGATACTAAAGACACTTTATATTATTTAAATTCAAGAACAATATCCTGTATACTTTCGGCTTCAATGGTGAACAGCAGTGTGTTTTTATTTCTTGCGCGTGATTTCTTTTGCTTTTATGATCCCTTCACGAAGAAAGCGGGCATAATATTGTATCAGCAAGTCTGGATTTCTGAGAGGAAACCATAATAATTAGCTCTTATGACTATATATATATATATATATATATATATATATATATATATATATATATATATATATATAGTTAAATATTTACCAAGCTAGCTAGTCAGCTAACTACCCAAACAGCTAACTACCTATCAACACTAATAATTAGCTATTACGAATTCACACACATGTTTGTGTGTGTATATACAGCTAACAAACTAACTAGGTAACAAATTAAGTAACGTTCTCACTAGCTTGTTAACTTAAAACAAATAATCAATTAACTGGCTAAGTAAAATATTACCTAACTAGTTAATTAACTAGCTACCTAACTAAATAAGTGACTCATTGAGTGTGAAAGTGCATGAGGCGGGAGAACTGGCGAGAGACCGAGTTTCTTTCAGGCAGATTGTGATGAGAGCGACGTTCTGCAGGGGACCTGCTACATGATGATGATGACCTAACTAACATATTAACCAAAGAGCTAACATATCAAGTAGCTTGCTGCTAATCAACCAGCTAACATTGACCAACTAGCTAATTAAAACCTAACATATTAACTAACTAGCTAATTAACCGGCTAACATGTTAATTAACTAGCTAACTAACCAACTATTTGCTAACAACCTGACTTCTTCGTCTTCACTTCTTCTTCACTCCCTCTTTTACCGCTGTGGGTGTCGAGGAAGATTTAAAGGTTCTGTTTCTAGCTCTTCTGGCCGCCTCGACCATAGGCACATTGTGCTGTTGTAGAGTTTCTCTGATGTTATCCTTCCATATTGTTCTTGGTCTACCTTGTACTCTACGTCCTTCTTCTCTTTCCATGTATGCTTTGTATGGTATGATGTCACAAGGCATTCTCTCTAAGTGGGCAAACCATTTCACTTGCTGTCTTTGTATGTAATTAAGAATTGGTTCTGTGCCGACTTTTTCTCTTATGATCTCATTCCTGATCTTATCTCGTATGGTCACTCCTACAGCCCTTCTCAGACATCTCATTTCCATGGTTACTAACTTTCTTTTATGGTTTGTTGTGAGTGACCATGTCTGGCACTGGTAGCACAGAGTTGGAATAAATATGACAACCTGACTAACTGAAGAAACAACAATATATTAGACTCAATTACAACTGTCAAGCGGAACGTACCCGGCCTTCATTGATTTGTAGCCCTTTTTTAAAATGTCATTGGCGTTAACTGTATGAACCACTGTGCCATTACTCAGCGCCACAATTATCGCTACAGGAAAGGTATGTACGTCAACAAAAGATCTGGCAATGGATGAATACGGAAGAAAAGGATTATCAGCATATGCCTGAAACAGACAGAAAAAGAGAGACAATCGTTAGAACTTTATCATCTTCTACTTCACAAACAAACACACACATCGATCAGCAAGTCATTTACAAGAGGATGCTCTCGTGACAACATGCCTGAAAGTCTCTCTTTCTCTAGCCTTTTCATCAGCCCTATGTGCTTTCATAGGTAATGCATTTTTAATGTCGCATATCCAACCATCTACTTCCTTTTCCGGAATCTGTACTCACTATCACCGTTCTGTCACGTCCGGCTGCATGTGTCAATACCCTCTCAGAATCAAAGAGTTAGCACTGATATGTCTTTACTTTTGCTGGAACAATTTTTAGTTTACATCTAAACGTTCCGGAATCTGTACTCAATATCACCGTTCTGTCACGTCCGGCTGCATGTGCAATACCCTCTCAGAATTCAAAGAGTTAGCACCTGATATGTCTTTACTTTTGCGGAACAATTGATGTTTATGTTCATGTTGACTGTAGCAAAAGCATTTTTGTTGTCTGTAAGAGCCTTTATTGTTATGTTTATTCGGCACACTTATTTACCTTAAAAATTACGTATAGTTGTAAAAATATGTCGAAAATTAATGAAACGGTAGTTTAATTTGCGTATACATCTCCTCGATAAAAAGTGTGGACACAGAGGGACTCAATTCTTGCACAAGAACGGGAATTCCCGTTTGAGCTGTGCGGCATTATAAATCTGGAGCTGGCCGTGGTTCTGTCTAGTCCACCGTTACGTATGACATGGCCAAAATATCTTAACCTTTCGGGACAAGCTGCTGTTTATGAGCCAGTTCTCCTCAATGCTCATGTAGGATGTCAATTTATTGCTTCTTCTTGGTCCATAGTATTTTAAGAATTGCTCTGTCATTTCAGTCTTTGATATTTTATTCTTTTTGGGTTACGGCTCACAACCAGAGGTTGCTACAGGAATGATGCATAAACTCGAAATGTTTGTTTTGGCTGGCTTTCATGTGCGGGGAAAGTAAAGACGGCCGGCGTAATGCTGACCTCATTACCTACCTAGTACTGATTGGTCTGTAAAAATATGGGTGCTCTTCCCGTATGCCCGATACGCCTGGAGGCGTGAAAGGTGATTTTTACTTCGAGTATTAGAACATCACCCATTGGTTTACAAAAGTGTAGGTCTAGCCCTGCATGCCGAATGCGCCTGAAAGCGCAATAAAAGAGCATTCACTTTAGAAACTTAGAAGTATCAGGATTCGATTTATTCACTTTAGAAACTTACAAGTATCAGGATTCGATTTATTCACTTTAGAAACTTACAAGTATCAGGATTCGATTTATCCACTTTAGAAACTTACAAGTATCAGGATTCGATTTATTCACTTTAGAAACTTACAAGTATCAGGATTCGATTTATTCACTTTAGAAACTTACAAGTATCAGGATTCGATTTATTCACTTTAGAAACTTACAAGTATTAGGATTTGATTTATTCACTTTAGAAACTTACAAGTATTAGGATTTGATTTATTCACTTTAGAAACTTACAAGTATCAGGATTCGATTTATTCACTTTAGAAACTTAGAAGTATCAGGATTCGATTTATTCACTTTAGAAACTTAGAAGTATCAGAATTCGATTTATTCACTTTAGAAACTTACAAGTATCAGGATTCGATTTATTCACTTTAGAAACTTACAAGTATCAGGATTCGATTTATCCACTTTAGAAACTTACAAGTATCAGGATTCGATTTATTCACTTTAGAAACTTACAAGTATCAGGATTCGATTTATTCACTTTAGAAACTTACAAGTATTAGGATTTGATTTATTCACTTTAGAAACTTACAAGTATTAGGATTTGATTTATTCACTTTAGAAACTTACAAGTATTAGGATTTGATTTATTCACTTTAGAAACTTACAAGTATTAGGATTCGATTTCCGCGGCGGAGGGTTAATTCAAGAAAAAAAAAAAAAAAAGAATAAGAATAACATGTTCTCGTAGTTTACGGACAATGAATGGCACGAGAATCGAACAGTGGAAGTCTTCTTTCTCTTTGTCTTCCTTTTTCACCGACTGTATCCTCCAGCGGGAAGTACTGGTTTGTTTTGGACTTTGGCTCTGTGCCAGGGCGAGTTTTGCTAAAATATCGGTTTTACTGGCTTATTTGTGTGCAGCTGGTTGTTCCTTGCAGCTCGGGCAGATGCGCTCCGAGTTTGAAGGAAGCTCCCAAGTAGTCGACTTCTCCGACATCTTGTAGAGGAGGCAGTGGGTCTGTTCTTGATTTCCCTACAGTAGGGCCCCATGTCACGGGAAACAATGCACGAGTCAAGGAGTGGGATACATTTGGGGAAAATAGACAAGGTAGCTCTCTCGATGATGCCCTAATAGATTAATAAAGGACGATGGTGGGGGGGAGGGGGGGGGGAAGAGGGGTGGGGAAACTTAAGAAATAATAATACCCTGCTCTCTAGCGTTGTTGGCTAAAACGCATTGCGCGGTGACCGGGTGAAAAACTCCTTGTGGTCCGGGTTCACTCCCGGGGGTAGGCAGAAAAGCCACATTTATCCCACATTTACGGTATTTACAATGGAATCAAGGCCGAAAGGTTGCGATATCCATAATACCGAGCCTAAGGATTAACAACTCATGGCTGGATACTAAAACAAACAAACGAAGAAATAATAATAACAACGATAACTTCACAAATATCATAATTACCACTAAGTCAACTACCAAGGACCAGGAGCTGACGAAGTGTTCTGCCAACAGACTGATGACCTCTGGATCCTGAAGAGATGTTTTTCTCAGGGCCCTAGCCGACCCTCAGCAGCTTTGGTCATCCAAAGCTCCCCAGAGCACAACTGAGTGTACTAGCTTGTCTTCGGCCTTGGCACGATCAAAGACATCTGAAAAATTATAGTATTTAATCTGGAAAAGAAAAGAGTAAAGCAGTAATCAGAAAATCAGATGCCTCTAACTTATCACAATATTTGACCTGGTGATGCAAATAATCCTATATGATATGACAATCAAGAAGAGAGCAAGTGAGTAAAGATCCCTTTTCCCGCCTTTAGGCATCCATATTTGTACAGACTAAATGGCACTAGGTAGGTAATGTGGTCAGCAATACGCCGGCCGTCTTTACTTCTCCAGTGCATACATCCTGGTACCCATTTTAGATTAGGTCGACCTGCGACGCCCCATACCACGATAACAATCCACGCAGCCAGCAGTGGGTTTCGATCACGGTACGTTGAAACTGCGAGTCGGACTCGCAACGCATAAGCCATGGACACCGTGAGCAACGAGGAGAATTGGCTCATAAACAGCGTCCTGTGCTGAAAGCTGTTGTATTTTGGTCAGGTTAAGCGTTCTATTCACCTGGCGAGAACTACAATGGAGGATTCAGTTTCTGAAAACCTAGGCAGAGGCCGGCCTCCACGAATGTGGGCATGAGACACTGAAGATGCACTCGTTATGGATGCACATATAGCTGGAGAATTGTTTGAGGAAGAGAAACTTTCAAGCGTTCCTGGGAAGTAAAGACGGCAGGTGGGATGTTGACCACATCACCCATTTAGTGCCGACTGGTTTATACAAATATAATACCCATATGCCCCATGCACCAAACGCGTTAAAAGGGTCCGTTAGTTACTCACTTGAATATTAACTGATGCCAAAAAATACGTTTGTGAAATAGTTTTTAGCATGTGATTGTCTGCACATAAAGCAAAGTAACTTTCAGGAAGTAAATCTGAACTTAGTTTTATCGGAAGAAGTCGCAGTAGGTCGTCACCAAGCAATGGAATGGGTATCTGTATATCCACAGAACTGAAAGTTACAAACTCAATGATCATTCTCAAGAAGATCCAAATTAATAACCTGCGCTGAGAATGCGTTGACAGCGTCTATAAGTCCCACCGCAAGAAACTCTCTTAGCTGTACACACGAAAAGACGCTTATGGGCAGACAAACTTATGGTGCTATGTTCCAGAGACGTTCAGACAATGGATTCAGAGACGATGAACCGCATCTTGGGACTTGTATTAACGAGAGAGGATGCAGCATACATCGAGCACCCATGAGCTAGTATTTAGATACGGATAACAGGTAGCAATATCCATTCTTCTTCTTCTTCTTCGGCGATCTCTGGTCATGCGCATAATCCACTGTGGGTCTTAAACTGGGATGTCTTTTCAAGGTCTCTTAGGTTTCCCCGAAGCTTAGTTGTCAGGAGAGGACAGTCTGGCAGGACATGTTCTGGAGTCTGTTCAGCTAGAAAGGCACTGGCAGAGAGCTGTTTGGCTCATACCTAATTCATATGAGTGTTTATTGTCTGCAGTGTCAAGTACGTAAGCGAAAAACTGTAACTTGGTCTGTTCTGTTTAAGTGTTTCAGAAAATCTTTTTCGTAGTAATAACCAGTGTCCAGTCTGTTTCTGATTTTCTCTTAATTAGAGTTTTGACTTCTGGAAAAGATAGTGGCTGGTAGGTCTGTGGTTTGTTACTGCCTTCCTTGGCTAAAGCATCAGCGCTTTCATTGCCTTTGATGCCAAAGTGAGATGGAATCCACTGCAAGTGAAATTCTGCCTTTTCTGACAACATAGCAAGTTTCTTTGTTAGACTTTGCACAATATCCGTTTAGACTACTTTGACTTTCCCCTAAACATGCTGGTTTCCCAGCAATTGTGGACGTCCTCGTTTTTTCAATCAATTTATTTCCAATTTAAGTGTCTGTTTTGGTGGCTGAACACTAGTTAGTTTTAGTTTATTATTATTATTTGAATTTATGCGTATAACAAGAGCATTTATTCTTCTTCTTCTGCCTTTCTATCCCCCAATGGAGAATAGGTCCTCAAATCTTTCGCTTTACATGGAACTCTCCCCATGTCCTCCCTATCTTTCTAACTTCATTCTCCAGCTTTCTTCTCAATGTATTTTTTTGGCTTTCCTTTATTCCTGTGCCCCTGTGGGTTCCACAAAGCATGTATAGGTGTTACCTTTCATTTAGAGTAAACAAGGCAGGCTGAAAAAGAAAGGGGGAGAGAGAGAGAGCGAGAGAGAGAGAGAGAGAGAGAGAGAGAGAGAGAGAGAGAGAGAGAGAGAGAGAGAGAGAGAGAGAGAGAGAGAGAGAGAGAGAGAGAGAGAGAGAGAGATGGATCATGCTGCGCGTTTGGGAAATTATCCTTGATTTGTAATATAGAGAGATGTGAGCTATGAATCGCAAGCCTCCATTAAACACCTTGAGGTTTTGAACAACGGATCAACATCACGGCACACGTGTGTAACCTATAAGTTCTCAGTTCTTCTTCTGACTCAAGTCTGAGTCCGAAGTAGTTCAGCACGGTGTACAGGTTCTGTAGCACCGGCAAAAATCCTGAAATACATTGAGTAGATTTTTGACTCTAATTTTTGCCGTTAGCCTACTCTTTTCGATTTCCAACTGCCAAGGGATTTTTTTTTTACGTCCGCAACAATGCATACAGGCGTTCGATCTCACTAGCCAGAGACCAGGGGAAATTACTAGAGGTCCAAGTGCACGTGAAAACACTTATAAACTTCTTCTCCTCTAGTCCTGAATTGCCTTTGATCATCAGTTTTTGACAAGGCCTCGGTTGAGAGCCTTGGTATGTGCTAAGTAGATGCTGGTATCTACGACCTTGGTTAATTCAGCTATCCATCGTTTCTGTGGTCAATCTCTGGATCTGCTGCCATTATGTATAAGTGACGGGGCTCTGTAAAGGTCATCAAAGTACAACAAATGAAGTGGTTTGGACGCCTAACAAGAATGCCCTGGTACTATCTGACACATAAAGTAACACTAAAACGTTGATACGGGTATAGAGTGAGTAGAAAATATGCAGTGATGGCATTACAAACAGCCTTACAGAAATAAACAGCAGTCTTAATAATGCTCTTGACAGAGCTCATCAATGACTGTTACATTCTCCCCCACTCCCCCCGACAATTCGATGAGGTACAAGGCTGAAGAGCGGAAGAAGAAGAAGAAGAAGAAGAAGAAGAAGAAGAAGAAGAAGAAGAAGAAGAAGAAGAAGAAGAAGAAGAAGAAGACGGGGCTGTCTGCGTGATTATAACACTATAGTTTGGAAAGACTGAAATGTGCCAACAGTAATCTTCGTTTTCTTCATCAATATCATCATCATCATCATCATCATCTTCTTCTTCTTCTTCTTCTTCTTCTTCTTCTTCTTCTTCTTCTTCTTCTTCTTCTTCTTCTTCTTCTTCTTCTTCTTCTTCTTCTTCTTCTTCTTCTTCTTCTTCTTCTTCTTCTTCTTCTTCTTCTTCTTCTTCTTCTTCTTCTTCTTCTTCTTCTTCTTCTTCTGCTTCTTCTTCTTTATTCACCGGCTTTAAGTTCCGATGGAAAGTCCTGGTTGTTCCGGCATTGGTACGGTGCCTTTGGGGCAGGGCCTGAGTTGTGCGTGCACATCCATTTTACTGACTTACTTGTGTGCAGCTGGTTGTTCCTTGCCGCTCGGAAAGAATGCTCCAAATTAATATCCGACGACTTGCTTGTTCGGGAGACAGTGGGTCTATTCTTGTTTTCCCTACAATAGGGCTTCAGAACCTACACGGGGAACAATAGTCAATGACACTCACCTCTTTAAAGGGAAACATCTTCAACTCCAGGGCATCTCTGGCCTCTTCAAATGAAACTTCTGCATCCCACTTTATATCTGTTCTTATGTTTAATTCAGAATCTAGGTGCTGTCAAAATAAAGTAGAAAATATGCAACACTATTTAAAGAGTTACATTGAATAAAAGTGGATGCATACACAGTTGAATGTTGAATTGAGAATCGACATCACAGCACTCCAGATACTCCCCATCTTCAGCAGCAAGCGAAAAGTTCAAATTCTGATGGTACCGGTTACCCTCTTATTGTATACCCGTCTCATCCTTACCCTAAGTGTTGAACGTCTGCCAGATCCCCTAATAACTCCTCGCAGCGCCATTCTCCTTAGACCATAATGATCTATCTGCGCCTCCGCACTGTTTACTAGATCCCAAAAGGCCCTCACAATATCTAATTTGTCTTACATCAATTCCCCACCAAGTGGTGCAGAGCCAGCCAGTCTATCTGCCTGTTCATTTCTCAAAACACCAGCATGACCTGGAGAAATATCGAAAGGATGCTAATTCCTCGGGACCTCTGAAGTGATGCTTGCCACTCTGCACGAAGCATGCCTGTTTTCCCCTTTCTTAACATGCTCTGTGATTCAGTTACAATCACGGCATGTGTGTACAGCTGATTCTCAAGCCAGCGGAAGGCAGCAGCGACTGCCTCCACCTCTTTTCTCAAACTAGACGTTGTGAAATCATATGCCAGTCTTTGCTGCACCAGGCGACGTCCATTCGCTTTTGCTAAGAAACCCATTCACTTCGTCTGCCCCTCAACACAGAGCCATCTGTATGAATAATCACATCACCTTTTTGGGAATTGTCATGAATCATTTGTTGAACTTCTGATTCTGCAGCACCAGTCTCTGCACTCACAACCTAATGTGATTAGAACCCTACACATTAAGTATTACGTATTTTGTACTTAATATACTGTTGGAAAGAATAGCAATGAGGTTCGTTGTATAACGAATGAAAGCTAATGAAACACTACTTAGTTGCATTGTTTTGCATAGTCTTCTTACTTTTAGGTTTAACCGATGATAATGACATACATAATCCGGTTCTCCATCTAAATAGTTATTTTGACATACATAATCTGGTTCTTCATCTAAACGGTTTTTCGACAAACATAATCTGGCTCTGCATCTAGACGGTTTTTTTGACACACATAATACATACATAATACATGGATGGCCTTATAAACAGCTAACAGCTACAGTGGGCTGTGACAAAATCACACTGCAAGGATGCATACAGAGGCGATGATGCTGATAACATTGAACCCCACCTGGTTCTGCATCTAGACGGTTTTGTGACATACATAATCTGGTTCCGCATCTAGACGGTTTTGTGACATACATAATCTGGTTCCGCATCTAGACGGTTTTGTGACATACATAATCTGGTTCTGCATCTAGACGGTTTTGTGACATACATAATCTAGTTCTGCATCTAGACGGTTTTGTGACATACATAATCTGGTTCTGCATCTAGACGGTTTTGTGACATACATAATCTGGTTCTGCATCTAGACGGTTTTGTGACATACATAATCTGGTTCTGCATCTAGACGGTTTTGTGACATACATAATCTGGTTCTGCATCTAGACGGTTTTGTGACATACATAATCTAGTTCTGCATCTAGACGGTTTTGTGACATACATAATCTGGTTCTGCATCTAGACGGTTTTGTGACATACATAATCTGGTTCTGCATCTAGACGGTTTTGTGACATACATAATCTAGTTCTGCATCTAGACGGTTTTGTGACATACATAATCTGATTCTGCATCTAGAAGGTTTTGTGACACACATAATCTGGTTCCGCATCTAGAAGGTTTTGTGACACACATAATCTGGTTCCGCATCTGGATGGTTTTACCTTCTTCTTCTTTGCGTTCACCGGCTGTAAACTCCGACGGAAGGTTGTGGTTGTGAAAACACCTCTGGACATTACACTGTTTTCCAAAACCTGAGTGTTGCCTGCACATCCATTCTTCATATTTGACTTATTTGTGCGTGGACTGTTGGTTCTTTGCCTCTCATGCAGATGCACTCCGACTTCGAAGGAAACTCCCATTAGTCGACTCTTACGACATACTTGTTGGGCAGGGAGTGGGTCTACTCTTGTTTTCCCCACAATGGGGTCCCGGAATCACACAGGGAAGACGGTTTTTACGACACTCATAATCTGGTTCTGCATCTAGACGGTTTTTACGACACTCATAATCTGGTTCTGCATCTAGACGGTTTTTACGACACTCATAATCTGGTTCTGCATCTAGACGGTTTTTACGACACTCATAATCTGGTTCTGCATCTAGACGGTTTTGTTGTTGTTTGTCTTTGTTTTGCAGCTGTGTAGCCGGAATATCCCTTTTGAAGGAGACATGTAGTTTGTGCGGCTCAGTGCCTTAGACATCAGCCATTGCGTTGTTTCCAACGGCGGGCTGTTGAAAACTGTTTTGTGTGGTTTTCGGACAATGTGATGATATAAAATGTTATTATTTCAATGGCACTAGGCTTAAAAATGCATTTTCTCGTGGGTAGCACTAGAATTTACCTCTGTGTCATGTACTTGTTCCACCTCATGCAGTCTCTGAGGCGTGGAAGGACCAACGCTGACAAGCTCCATCATTGGAAGATAGCCAATGTTCACAACAAAGTCAGAGATGCCTTTCTCCATCCATTCCATGTCTTACACAAATTATGGAGAAAAAAAAAAAAATGTTAGTCGAAACCAGAAGTGGAACTAGTCAACTACAGTCATGAACAACGAAATTATTGTTGCAGCTAAAAAGAATTCATTAGCATACGATACAACGGAACAATGATACTTGTCGTTGGGTCACTTGTTTCTGTTGACTGTCAGATCATTCCTCTCCACCTTTTGGCGGTCAGTTGCAATGGACTTCATGGTTGCATGCTTGAGGCCTGTCCAGTCAGTCAGGTTCTGTAACCAGGTCTTCCTTGGTCTGCATCTTCTCCTCTTTCCCTCTGATACAATTACACGTAAGAATGCATAAAACAAATTATTTTTACCGAGCTAGCGGGAAGAGGAAATGTACAAAAATCAGTGCACATATTCTATAACCTTATGTGGTTGTAACCACATCTCCTATGCTCCACACGCGGTTTCATTGATAAGGAAGAACCGAATGCTGCCTCTAAAAAAAGATACAGTCCTTGCTAACAAAAGCCAGGCAAAGGCAAATTTTACAAGTGACACACTCGCTAATTGCTTTTAGAGATTATTTTAATCTCCGAGTTATGTAACAGCCGCCTGACCAAGATATAAAATCAGCAAACAATCTGCTGCAGAGCGTAAAAATTTTCTCAATGAAATGAAGTAATCACCGGAGACAATGGGTCCAGTTTTCCCACAGGCAGACGGAAAATATCCTCTGGAGTGTGAAACTCATTGTAAACTTGATTGTTACTTACTGTTAACTGGTTTGTTTTTTTAAGAACGGATCAACATCATGGCACACGGGTAGTAACCAATAAGTGCTCAGTTCTTTCTTCTAACTCAAGTCTTAGTCCGAAGAAGCTCAGCACAGTCCACAGGCTCTGTAGCACCGACGAGGATCCTGAAATACTTAGGGCAGAAATTAAACTCCACATTTTTCGCACCGTCAGAGGTTGGCCTTCTTCAGCATTCCAAGCCCTTGAGATTCATTGCTGCAGATATCACACGCCTCCATTTATCTCTCTAGTTGGCCTTCTTCTTCCAGTTAGCGACACCAAGTGTTTGCAGGTCTGCCTGGACATTATCTCCCCATGATCTCTGTTGTGCTCTGCCCAAAATCAGACCAAAAATAGCAGGTGTCACCAAGACAAAACAGTTTCAACCATCACACTGATATTTGGACACTAAATTACCGGTTGCTGGTGATTGCGACGTTTATGTTATTGGACACTTTGATTTTTGTGGATGTTTTCCCAAGAAGTTCTTATTAATTGTGCTTGGGATTTGTATTATTATCCCCTTTTGAATTGGTGGAAAGGGTGGAAAGGGGGGGGGGGGGTGGCGTGGGGGTCTTACAGTGAATTGAATAGGGCGTCACCTGAAAAAGGGCTTAAAAACCACTGCACTTGAGATTTAAAAAAATGGGTTAGTCTCCCCATGCCCCGCCCATATACACACTAGCTCACTTCTGATTGGTTGTTTCTGAGCCCCGTTACCTTTACACACTGTTGCAGGGGTGTTCCGCAATGCCGTTGATATCGCGTGGTGTATATTTCAGCACGCCAGCGCTTTTTTACTCTCCAAAAACACGAAGAAACCGGGTCTTAGAGAACCCCTCCACTAGAGGTTGCTGCAACCTATGTCACAGGCATTCTCTTTCTCGGAATGAAAACGTAAATGCAAGACATCGCGGAAACCAAAGAACATAGCGGGACACACCCATAACCTTAAGGAAAGTTGATAAACTTGTGAATGAGTTGAGTTGAGTCAAGAATTGAAGAATTGACATCGCAGCCCTCGGGACATTCTCATGCATGCTCCGTCCTCATCTTTAGCAGCCAGTGCAGAGTTCCAATGCTGATGGTACAGGTCACAATCTGGTTAAAAGTCCGTATTGCCTTTCATCTGAGTGTAGTGAGCCGGCCAGACCCTCTGGTTACACCCACGTGCTTTATTCTCTCCAGCCCATAATAATCTTCTTTCTCTACTGATTCCGTTGCTTGTTCCCAGAGTGCCTTGACCACATCTGCCTTGTCATGTAACAATTCACCACCCTGTGGTGCGGATCCATCCAATATGTCTGCCTGTTAATTAACCACCATGATGCCTCGCCTGGAGAAAAGATCCAAACTATGCTAACTACCCATGACATTTCCAGCGAAGCTTGCCACTCTGCTCAAAGCATTCCTGTCTTTACCTTTTTCAGCATGCTTTCAGAGTCTGTTACAATAACGACTTGTGTGTGCATCTTGTTCTCTAGCCACCGGAGAGCTGCAGTTACCGCCTTCACCTCCATTCTCATGCTAGATGTTGTGGTGTATTTGTGAATGAAAGGTGACCTACTCTATTTTGAAAGACTAACGACGACTAACCAAAACAATTTTCAATTTCCACTTACCCACATTTAGGCTACGGTCGTTAGGCACATGTAAATGAAAATGTTCAACCTTTGAACCGTTTCTGGTCATGCGCAGTGAGCCCGTGAACTGTGCAGGGGTGAACCAAAATGGCAGTCCGGGTGCTTCATGTAGCTGGAACTCTACGTGCATCCTGGGGCATTAAATCAAGAAAGAGAAGAGAAAATGACAGTGGATGCGAATCTAAACTACGAAGATTCTCTCATACCCACAAAGAGATTCTCTCTCATAGCCGCCATCTCTATTATGTCAAAATTCACTCTCATACCACTCACTCTCTTTTTTATACCCATACAAAATCTCTTTCATACCCACGTATTCTACCTCTTAACACACATTTTCCCTCTCATACTCACGCTGTCTCTCTTTTATGCCCACACACACTCTCATATAAACACACTCTCTAACAAAGAGAGATTTTCTCTCATATCTATAAATAAACTCTGCGTCTCTCATACCCACACATAGACTCTCTCTCTGTCTGTCTCTCTCTATCTCTCTCTCTGTCTGTCTCTCTCTATCTCTC
>CAJHNH020001480.1:574615-614615 GCA_905116865.2 Candidula unifasciata
CCCAGACAGAGACCATCTCTCTCTCTCTTTCACCCACACATAGACTCTCTCTCTCCCCTACCCAGACAGAGACCATCTCTCTCTCTCTCTCACCCACACATAGACTCTCTCTCTCCCCTACCCAGACAGAGACCATCTCTCTCTCTCTCTCACCCACACATAGACTCTCTCTCTCCCCTACCCAGACAGAGACCATCTCTCTCTCTCTCTCACCCACACATGGACTCTCTCTCTCCCCTACTCAGACAGAGACCATCTCTCTCATACCTGCACCTGCTCACTTTGATATTTATTCTGTATATTTTCAAATAACGTTGGTAACTTAAAGGTCCATTTTCCTCATCTTTTAGGCACATGGGGCTAGACCTAATTTTTTATAGACCAATCGGCACAAGATGGGTGATGTGATCAGCAGCATGCCAGCCGCCTTTACTTCGCGGGGGGGGGGGGGGGGATCAGCGCAGTCTATACGAGACTCGCTTTCAAATCCTGCAGCCACGGTCCGTGTTCGAAACCGGGCGGCTCCCGGGTTTCACCCAGCCTCAAGGAAATGGGTACCGGAGTGACACTCTGGGGTAAATGAAGGAACGTCGCTGTAGCTAAATAGTTACGTGCGAACGGCGACACAGACGGACAGTTTCTTATCAGCTGGTCATACTGGTGGCAGAGCACTTATGGTTTATAACCGTGTGCAATGACGCTGGTTTACATCTTCCGACTTTACCTTGACATTTACCTGTGAGTCAAGGTCATTTTTTGAAAGAAATTAGGCTGCTCCAGGGAGCGAACCCACGACCTTCTGATCTGCACGCGAGCGTCTAGCCGCTACGCCACAGCGGCCGCCCTTCGTATAACCTTACGTACCTTACTTAGAACTTACAGTTGTGGTCTGCCTGAGAGGCAAAACACCGAGGGTCTGCATACAGATAAACCAGAAAGGGATGTGTACGCAACACTCAGGTTCTGGAACAAGACTAAAGTCCAAAGGTGGACGAACACCCAAAACCTTCCACCAGTGTTTATAGTCGATGAACGCGAAGAAGAAGCTATGTGAGCTATAATGTGTTTTTTTTTTTTTTTTTTTTTTTTTGACACGCTCTTGATTTCTATTTTTTTTTTTTTTAGTGTTATATTAACTTTTATTCAATATTCTGATCGCGTCTTTGTGTTTGGAAACGTCTTTCAATGACTGAAGACTAATTGGTGATACAGTCGTTTAATGTTATAAATTAAAATTTCTAGTGAACCCATTTTCTCCTAGATAAATTAAGTCCCAGATGGAATGATGTCAGCTAATAAATGTGAAGGGAATATTTTAGTGTAACTGGGACAGCGACGTGAATCACACGGAGAAATGCTGGCCAAATGAAACTCATGCGAATCTCGGAGAAAAGGTGACCAAATGAAATCCGTGTAAATCAGAACACGGAGAAGTCGTAATGATAAAAAAAAAAAAGAGGGGGGGGGGGGGTTAGAAGGTTATTTAATGCCTCTGAGAGAGCATGTTGGGCAGGCTCGTTTGGGCCAAGGAACGGAGTGCGTGAAAAACCGAGGAATGTTTGTGGATTCAGGATGTGTCTAAGTATGATTGTAGCTTCAACGCCCAACCTGGCCAACAGCAAGGACGGACGGAAAGTCGTCTGCCAGTTAGTCACCGTCAGAAAAGCAGTTGTTTTGTTTCATCGTGATTGTGTAAGGACAATTGTAATTTCGACTAAAAGGTAAAGTTGATCAGTATTATTGAGTGTTTGAGTTACAGTGTATGCCCTAGACATTGTTCTATTTCATGTTCCTGCTGAGCAAAAATGAGTGGAAGAATAAAGTGCAGAAACAGTCTTGTGTTGTTTGCAGTTGTCCATTTTCTGCTCGTCGTGTTGATGTCGGTGTGTGAAATAGGAATCTGCAGTGACTGGAGCCAGATAGAGAGAAAGATTACAGTCATTGCAGAATTAACTAGTGGTTTATTGGGTTATCTATCTCAACCCGGCCTCGATGTTCAACACTCACGTCCAATCTCTCTGTCCCACTTCCAATGTATTGCCAGTCCTTGATGAGAGTATGTTAACGAGTTATGTGTGTTCATTGAAAGTATCCGTTAGCAAGCTCTCGTTTTTCCACCATAGACTAACGTCTTGACTAGGAATGGGCTTCGCTGAGTTTCAAAACATGTAATCAGTTGTGTGCTTTACGACAATATTGTGTGTTTTAGTTTGAGGCTTGCTATCCACACTTTTTATTTTGTCTTCTTGATTTAATTCTCAAAATTTTTAAGATGAATATATTGTCTAATGTATTTGCTTCCACAGAAATTACACGGAATTAATTAAATATGATACACGAAGACACTTAAGATAACTCTGTTTAAAAGAAATCGTCTCCCATGAGTATTGTATATCTGACCCATGCGGGAGTATAGTTCCTATCAGCTTGATAATGTGTTATTATTGCCTCCCTTGGGCATCGTCTACGACAGTGTTTCCCAAAATGTGCGCCGCGACCTCTTCATAGGGGCGCCACGGAATATTCGAAGATACACGAGTTTTGTTTTCATCTCTTACATACAAATAGTCATACTTTTACTTAGGTTAGGGCACCGTGGAAAATTTTTTTTTTTAAAGGCGGCGAGACTAAGACAAGTTTGGGAAACACTGATCTATGACACACCCTAGTAGTGAGTACCGAAAGAGTTAATATTGGTAACAAGTGCTAAGTTCATATTTCGTGCTGTGTGTCTAAGCATGTGTGGGCTTGTCTAAGTGTGTGCCTATTGCTTTAAAGAATTTACAATAAACAGTCTGTACCTGAAAACAACTTCAATGTATTCCTCATTTACAGCTCTCACACAACCTAGGATCCCCTGTGATGGATGCCTTGTCACTAAGAAGGGACGGGGATGAAGCATGGAAAGCAGGCGGTGAATGATCTTGCCTCTTCCAACAACTTGACGAGGATAAAATCTGTTTGATGGCAACGATATGGTACTAAATACTCCACTTGGGCCTTCGACTATGGTGTAAACAGTTCCTGTGTTGGAGGATTTTTTAACATCTATAGTTTCAACGACAATAAAGTAATATTTTGAACTTCAAAGACTTTTACTAGTAGTATAGTGAAGATCTTTTTTTTCGCCGTGGGCGCATCGGGCATATGGGAAGAGCAACCCATATTTTTACAGATCAATCGGCACTTGGTGGGTAATGCGGTCACCATTACGCCGGCCGTCTTTACTTCCACAGGACACACATCCTGGTACCCATTTTAGGCTGGGTCGACCTGCGACGCCCCATACCATGATAAAAATCCACGCAGCCAGCAGCGGGTTTCGATCGCGGTACAAGGGAATTACGAGTGGGAATAGCAACGCCTAAGCCACGGACGCCGCTTCATAGACTTTCAGAACCATTTTTTTTTTTGGTAGCTTACACAGAACATGGCTGGTAGAAATTATGGAATGCAATGATATACCCACGAGAATAATAATTATTATTAGGACAATATACCGGTTTCAGAGTGTGCAGTGCGAGCAGATGACGGTTTAAATCAGTGGACTCAAACCTGAGGGAAATGCTCCTCTAGGGGGCGCAAGGAGGTTTCAAGGGGGCATCTGGCAATTATAAAAATGAGTTCATTTGTACTTGTAACAATCCGTTTTGTTCTAGTTTAATTATAAATAACATATTTTAAAAACTATTTTTAAACAAAACGACAAGAGCATTTCTTTTTCATGAGCCCTTTGTGCATCTACAGATAAAAATCGAATTAATATGATAACATTTAATATTATATTAAGAACACATTCTGACCAAAACGTATTTCCATATTTTCTGTTTCGCTTGTTGCGGAATCCACTGTCAGCCTCTTTTTAATCACAGTTGGTTATGTTGGGAACGTAAGAGGCGCGCGGGGGGGGGGGGGGGGGGGGGGGTCCTACCATATACTAGAGGGGGTGGAGTGCGTGGTGGTCTTGCCATATACTCAAAGGGGAGGGGGAGGGTGAAAGGTTGGAAACCACTGGTTAAATGATTGTGTTTGAAACTGAACCTGTAGTAGTAGTAGATTTTACCGGACTAGGACCTTACACAAGCGATAAACACCCGATGACAAAAAGTGCGACCATGTGGATGAGGATCACCAGTGGAGAGGTCCCGGAAACCGTGTTCAGCCATTTGACCATATTTATGGTCGGGCTATGTTGCGGCCCCTGGCAAGAGCCAGGGTGTCGCTTCAAAATAACTGAAAAATTGCATTCCACAAAGGGATGATTGTTAACTGAAAAACTTTAAAGAAACAGGGATGCATTTTATCTCCACTGTTATCTGGCATAGCCGTTGATTGGGTGATTCAAAATGTTGCCTTGGAAACGTCCGTATCGACTGGATGGAAAACACAACTGGAAGATCTTGACTTTGCAGATGATATTTTTCTGCTAAGCACAAACGACAATAACATGCAAAGGAAGCCAAATGATTTAGCAAATACAGGTTGAACTTCAAAAACGTTACGAAAAGACTCATTTATTGAAGACTCCAGTAACAGTTCATGCAGATGTAACACTCATTCATTCATTCATTCAGTAGCATGTCCCTCGCGGAACCTCGCTGCCATAACAACCCTCCGGAAAACCTTCCTATCCTGAGCAAGATGTCCTGCGTCTGATACACCCATCTGGAGATCATCTGCCACATCCTGCACCCATCTTCTCCTTGGCTTTCCTCTTCCTCTCTTCCCAGGCATATACCCCTCCATTATTGTTCTCTCTAGACCTCCATGACGTTTCAAGTGACCAAAATATTTCAATTTTCTTTGTTTTATTGTCTTTACTAGATGTAACACTAGTAACACAAAAAATAGTAAAGGACCATTTTCCACGCCTTTAGGCGTCTAGGTCATATAGGGCTAGATCTATATTTTTATATACCAATCGGCACAAGATGGGTGATGTGGTCAGTATCACGCCGGTCGCCTTTACTTCCCGAAACTGCACCCGGTAACCACTCAAGGCTGGGTCGACCTGGGAGCCAAGGTCTTAGACGTAACACTAGAGACAAAAGTAATTGAAGAACTCGTCCAGTTTCCTTATTTAAGGTAGTAATTTTGAGGGTAAAGAAAATACAGAGAAATGAACTATGACATGTATGTGTGTATTAAGTGGTACCCAACCAGGAAATTACAAAAGCGATAAACATCCCCTTTCACAAAGTGTCATTATACGGATGAGTATCACACGTGGAGAGGTCCCGGAAACGCTGTTTAGCCGTTAGGCTATATTTCAGACCCAGCTATATTTAGCCCCCCCCCCCCCTCCCCCGGAAAAGGCAGGATGGGGTTTCAAAATAACTAAAAATTTCATCCCACATGGGAATGACGAGGTCAAGCCATGTATTCAACCACTATGACATGCACTAGCAAAGCATTGACAGCTTTTAAACGCTTGAATAAAATTTGGAACTCTAAATTTTAAACTTTTCCGACTGTTACTTTTTTTTTTTTTTTATTCTAATGTTATTACATCATAGAAACCAATGTAATGTAGGTTATCTCAGAGATAAAGAAGTTAAGGAACATTTTCAGTTACAGTCTCTAATACGTACCAGGTGTTGCAACAGTTAGCTAAAGATGTCAGCACAGAAGTCTGCTGGGATGGGATTAAAGGAATCTGGAATGAATCTTGCATAGAAGTTCTTGGCAAGAAAGAAAGGAAACATAAAGCGTGGATAACACCAGAAACCATTAAACTGACTGAAGATAGGAAAAGTAAAAAGGCAGACTTAAACAATAGCAAAACTAAAGCTGCTTAAGCTAGAGTCGGGATAAATACACAGAAGCCAATAAGGAAGATAGGAGGCGTATAAGGGCAGATAAAATGAAATATCTATATGATCTAGCACAAGAAGCGGAGACAGCAGCAGCAAAAAGAAACCTCAGAGAACTTTATAGTAACACAAGAAAATTAGTAGGTAAATATAGTCAGCCAACTGGATCAATCAAAAATAGTCAAGGAAAGGTACTTACTAACACTAAAGATCAAATGGACAGATGGGCTGAATATTTTGAAATGCTTCTAAACAGACCAGGCCCAGAGGTTCCTCAAGATTTCCAGCCTCTAGAAATGGAAGTGGATATCAACTGTGAGGTACCATCCAAAGAGGAAATTAGAAAAGCTATCAATCTTCTCAAGGAAGGAAAGGCGGCAGGCCCAGATAGTATCCCAAAAGAAGCCATCAGGGCCAACATAAACACATCAACAGAACTGCTACATAGATTTTTCAGTAAAGTCTGGGAGACTGAAGAAATACCAGCAGACTGGAGAGAAGGATATCTTGTGAAACTGCCCAAAAAAGTGATCTAAACTAGGACCTCAAACCTCGGACTGAGTTTGATACAGCGGAAGAGCTGACTGGTTTTCGATTTGTTGACGTTCAGCTTCTTATTAACTTTGTTAAAACTTTATTGTGCAGTCAGTGTGGGCAACCTCTGGGAGAGAACAAGTCCTTTATAACTGAAGAAAGAAGCTCGCTTGCCTCGACGTTCACTTTCCACTGTCAGTGTCAACAAAAAGTTTCATTTATGTCCTCTGCAAAATGTGGGAAGACCTATGAAGTCAACAGAAGGTATACACTTGCTCTTTTTGCTATAGGAAGGAACTATATGTATGGCAAGAAATTTCTTGGCAATATGAACATGCCAACAAGTATGCATAAGAGCAGTTGGTCTCTTCACAAGAAGAAAATTCTTCATGCCACAGAGACTGTTGCACGCACAAGTATGCAGAGAGTTGCAGCTGAGATCAAGCAAAAGAAAGGAGAAGCCATAACAGTCTCCTGTGATGGCACATGGCAGAGAAGGGAGTTCCAGAGCAAAAACGGTGTGGTCACTCTTCTCACCGTGGATGGGCCTAATTCAAAAGTTCTTGACACTGCAGTTCTCAGTAATTATTGCAACCCTTGTGCAAAACATAAGAAGACTAAAACTGAGGCAGAGTTCCAGGCATGGAAGCTTTCTCATGATCAGAATTGTGATAAGAATCACAGTGGATCTGCAGGTAGCATGGAACCAACTGCAGCATTGGAAATGTTCAGCCGAAGTGAGCAGTTATTTGGTCTGCGCTATGCTTCTTTTCTTGGAGACGAAGACAGTAAATCATTCACATCAGTTGCAAATGCAGAACCACCTGTGTATACTGATGTTGATATTGCAAAACTAGAATGTTGTGGGCATGTGCAGAAGAGAATGGGACGACACCTTACAAATAAAGTCAATGAACTAAAGAAGGAGACATTTATGCACAATGGCAAGAGTGTTCGAGGAATTGGTGGGAGGGGTTGTCTCACGAAAAATTCAATCCTAAAGATTCAAGGACACTACGGTGCTGCTATTCGAAGAAACACCAACAATGTGCCTCAGATGCGAAGAGAAATCTGGGCCATATGGCAGCACAGAAACCGTGACCATATCAACTGTGGAGATTGGTGCCCTTCCAAGAATCAGCCTGCAGCAGATCCTGACAGAAATGCTTTCCCTCCCTATGTGTGTGAGGCCATCAGACCTGTCTTTGAAACACTCACCAGTGAAACCTTACTGTCAAAGTGTGCTCATGGAGGGACACAAAATACAAATGAGAGTTTTCATAATTCCATTTGGCAGAGATGCCCAAAGACTGGTTTTGTTGGAAGGCCAAGACTAACTCTTGCAGTTTATGATGCTACTGTGGTTTTTAATGATGGTGAGAGGGGTAGGATACCTACATTTGAGAATCTAGGAATGCCTAGTGGACTCTATACCAGACTTTGTTTCAGTGAGCTGGATCGAACAAGAATAAACTCAGCAGCTACAAAATTATCACCGAGTGTACGGCAAGCGAGGAGAATAGTGTCTGTCATGCATGACAAAGACAAAGAGGATTTTTACCTTGCTGGTGCCCACGAGTAGTCTAGGTTAATTTTACTTCATAGTTCACATCTTGGGACATCACACAAATTATATAAATAGCTTTTGTGCCCAATAGGATGGACTGACTGACATTTTCAGTATGTTAAAACTTTGAAGGCTGTCAGAAACCTAACTGTCTAGGGCTCGATTCCATTGGCTCTGCTATAGGCCAATGACAGGAAAACACCGTACAAACACACTCAAGCCAAACACTTGTTGCAACACACACACAATCTTTATTACCAAAGATGCAAACGAAGTGGTGGTACACCTCAGGAGGAGTAGCGCTCCTTATTCAAAACCCAGGCCGCGTCTAACTTTAAAATCGTTTAGAGGCGCCTTTACACGTTTATGAACTAAGCTCTGAGCCGCTACCACTCTCCCGTACAGTGCCAGCTCAACCCGCTATATCTCGATGCCAAAGACGTTATGGCATGCGCCAATGTGTAGGCCTAAGTGCGTCGACAGTGTTAACGCCACCAGCAAAGCATGGTCTGGCTTCTAGTTACAACTATTACTTTACATGAAACTATGAACAGAACACGTTACATCTAATCACTACGCTGGTACCTATCTTCATGTCAAAAACAAACGGTCAGTCAAAAATCCACTCTCGTCCCACGTCCAGTCTCCTAGCAGTCCCCCAAGCAAGCGTTCCGCGTCCGGTCCAAAATGTGCACACCCGTGCGAAGTCCGCTCATGCTCGTTTCTACGTGTGTATGCACGTATTGAGTGTCACTAAGGGTCGCAGGGTACGATGACGAGATTCATCATCATCATCCTGAACTGTCCCATAGCAGGGCGAACCCTGACATCCACCCCTCCTTTTGGACAGATACTTCCTGATGACAGACGTCTACCTTACATATCTACGTCTGGAGTCAAGTATCTCTACCTGGGTATGGGATGTCGACAGAATTGTGTCTACATTCAGTTCAGTGCATCTCCGGATATCCTGCTTTCTTCCCCCAATTATTGTCACAAACAGTCATGAAAGTTCCTATCAACATAGATTTGAGATGTTTCCTAATGAGAGTCAGTCACCTGAGAACAACGTATCTTTACATCCTTATGGGACATGTACATATACAAGGACAACACTAAACCATGAAGTTACCAATAGTATCACAACATGTCACAAGTACGCCACTACTAACCAACACTTTGTAGTCATAGAGGTTAAGACTAATTATATAATATTGTGGGTGGACTATTAACCGTCCGGGACCCACATGAACCCAACCCCACTCTCGTGCGAGTTGTACGCCATTGCGAACATAACAATGGTCGTCATAGACATGACCCTTCTATGGTTCTAACTAAGTCATCCCGACTCCTTGACGTCCCGTCAAATAATGTGTCTAAAATTACCTAGCAATCCCTGCCACTGACACATGTCATACCTCTAGACATATAGTGTAGTATATAGAAACACAAGTGTGGCCTGTACGACACATTTGCAACAGTCATGGAAAATGTCACCTGTAACATGAAACTTCCCCCAATGTACAAGGTTTCTATCACCTTCATATATACTCAGTGATCTCTCCTCTGGAGCGACAATCTCTTCTAACAATATTTAAGTTTCAAATATGGTTTATAAGTTTCTTATTTAAAAACAAAAACAAAATAAAATAATTAACCAAATTATTGTCAGCCAAAATCTACTACAAATTTACATAATTAACAAAACCAACGGGAAAAAAAAAAATACAAATTATTTCAAATAATATGTTACCACGTCGTGTCCTATTGTCAAAAATATTATTTACCTACCTAGTCTCGACCTTATATAATAATTTCCTATTACATAAAAAATACTATGTGTAACTAGTTGACTATTGCGGTGCCATCCACAGAACCCAAATGTGTGGTTGACCTCTCAACAACCAACATGTCACATTTAACTTACAATTACTCACGGAGAAATGTTAGAAATGCAAACCTGCAAAATTTTATACGTTATAGTTTAACTTTAACGATTAGGAGAAAATGGAAAAATTACGTATTGAAAACCAAAAAAGAAAATCACCAGAGAAAAATTACATTTCCAAGCTGAAAAATCAACCCAAAAATTAAATTTTAGAAATAAATAATGTGTACATCCAATTTGCAATATGAATACAAAATATTTCACAACAAGACATAGATATCAAAGATGAATCTGATGAATCAGATGTATAACCTTCAATATGTAACAAACCAAACATATTACACTATCACAATTAACACATAACATATAGAACATGTAATGGCTTAAACATAATATGTTAATTCACGATCACATAACATTGATAACATTTAACGAATAGAATATAACGTATGTAATCAACTGAATTTATCAGAATATGATCACATTTAACATAAATTTCTCGTAGTGACGTGAATATTTCTATAGTCCCCACGTGTCATTTGTCCTTTCATTCACTTTTAATGTACATTCACTCATCAGTCATACTCTAAGTTGACGATGATCCAGTCGCTGATGTCCAGATCCACTGTCATTGACGATTCCACTTTTGTTGCCATAATAATTTGAATTCCAGTGTGTTTAAACGATTAAGTTGAATGCTTTCAGTGTTCAATGAGTTCAGTTTCCTTGAATTGAAATCTTCAGCTGTATATTGTTCTAACGAATATTCACTTCGCCTTGAATTCTAGAATGATGCCTTTGAAATTTAGAATGTCATATCAGATAAGATCTTGCAACTGTAAGAGTTCACATTATTGCTTGAAGGAGATACATCTAGTTTTGCCACATTTTTGGTATTTCTGCAATATGAACAGTTCTTTCCTTAAACATCTAGCACAAAGTCGATAAGTAAATATGTTACTGAAATGTTCTTGCTGTAGGTAAGCTCGGTTTAATGAGCCTTTCACAGTGTTGGCTTATGGATGCAGTACCTAATCATCTGGCTGTTTGTGTATTTGTATATTATATCAGATGAAGCATTGATGTGGAAAATGATGAACATAATATTGAAGTGTCTGATGGTGTCATCGTTGACTATTTTCAAAAAATTAATTATTTTCCCATTTCTCAATAGGATATTAATATGTCTGTACTAGTTGAACATTTAGTATTGAAACAATTTCATCAGACATGATAACTTTATCTTCACTTTCGAATGCAATCTTGTTAATCTGCAACTGATGAAAATTTTGTATCAGCAGTAGGTTTACTGCATCATTGACTTCCGACATGGAGACAATATATCTTTTCGATCTGCAATAAAAGTTGTTGAATGCTGTAAAATCATCATAGATCGAAAATGTTTCTGTCTTGTACAGTACAGTTGTGGATATTGACGTCATAGTCATCATAGACGACTCAACAGATCAGCCGAATTGTAGACAATATTGATGTGGGTTATTTCAAACTTGTTCTTTAAAAGTAGTGCCCACTTGGCAATCAAGTTGTTTTTAGGTACTGGTTCACACGGTCTGCAACAATATCTGTGCTGAATAAAGGCAACAGTTTCTTGTAAGATTGCAACAGCAAGGTACATACTATTGGGTGCTGTTTTGGCTTCGCCATGACATAGGCATCTGCTAAACTGTAATACATCGACGAAGGGTAACTCTCCTTTAAATGGGTACGCTTCTGGTTGCTTCAAACAGCCCGCACTTCTTATACTGTTCACGCTAGATCTGAGGATGGAAGTCAATTTAAATTGAGACAATTTTAAAATTGGGGAACTGGAGAACAGTGTCTTGATCCTGGCGAAGGCCTGGTCAAGTTCAGTATTCCATTCAATCATGTTGGAGGATCCCTTTTTCAACAATCTGGTAAAGGCAACAGTTTCATGACTAAAGTTTGGGATAAATTTATTATAATAGTTAATGAGCCCAAGTAAGCTTCGGATTTCCTTTTTTGTTGTGGGATTCTTAAGGTTCAAAATTTTTGAAATAATTTTGTTATCGCTCATTAGCATCCCTTAAAAGTGTTGTGCCCCAAAAAATTTAAGTTCTTGACAATCAATTTTGATCTTAGACAGTTCAACTGTCAATCCAGATTGTCCAACACACTCACAAAAAGTTCTGAGCCTCTTTACATAATTTACAACATTTTGAGAAAAACATTTGCTAACTTTTTCATTTGATCATAAATTAAAAATGTCTATGTAGGTAATAAATTTTCAGAAGCATGTAAGAGGTTCCATGAGTTTTTGGAAACACTACTGGGTATTACTGTTTGCTTGTCTGTTGGACCTTTTTCAGGTTCGTCAACCAGCCTACATGATTCTACTTGATGTCCCTCTAATGTATTCTGTCTGTAAGCAATAGGTAGTACAGTATGTTTAAATGCATAAACCCCTTTATTGTGGAATTGGGTAAGGATACCCTTTTCAAATCCTAAAGACCACAGTCCTTTTTTAAAAAAAATTTTTGTAGACCAATCAGCCAGTTGTAAACATTTTAATAATGTAGCATCATCTCTTTGTTCTGAGATGAATTCATCTGTTGCATTTGGTGGATCAGAATGAGTAAGGTTTAAAATATTATCCATTCTCTCACGCTCTCTCACATCATTCTCTCGAATTGTTTGCTGCCCTGCAACAACATCACACTGTTTCATCTTTTTTCTTCACTTTGGGTTGGGTCTGTGCTAGCACTGCTGGTACATAATGAGTCCTTTCCCACTCCTTTATTTCTTTCATGGTACAGCTTTTTGGGTTTTCTTTCCCTGCAATGATCACGTCGGCGGGTGGTTTTCTACATGCAAGTACTTCTATTCTCCCACAAAGAAATGGAGATTCAACCTTCACCCTAGCTATTCTCAACTCACATTTCTTGCTTCCTAATTTATATGCTATTGTTTCCCCTGTGTAATCTGGCTCCTCTAATAAGGACTTTCTAATAATTGAAAAAAATGTGCCAGATGTTCTTATCACTGTACCTGGTTTGCCGTTTATGATACCCTTACTGCTTTCCCTGTGGGTTTCAGTGTTGTATGCTGCCATTAATCTTTCGTGTGGTATTGTCTCGTCATCTGACAGCATTGTATCATTGCTAGGCCATGATGTCATCTCGAAAGATGCCTTTGGAAAACACTCTTTTACCTTACTGGAGACATCTGCTACGCCAGCTTCACCAGTTGGTTCATCATTGAAAACTTTAGTGTTTGATGGACTTATCTTTTCACAAGTCTCTTCTAGTTGGCCCTCTTGTACTTTGCTACATTCATTTGCCACACCATCTGTATTGACCACTTTCTGTTTGGGGGGTTTATCTACTCCAATTATTTTTGGTGGTTTATTTGCTTCTTCATGATCAGAGGTGATTTCTGTCACCACATTACTTTGTTCTTGGGTTCTGTTTTCAGTACCCGGACAAATAATTTGGATGTTACCAATTTTAATTTTATGTGGTGTCATACGCTTACCCTGCTGTAGCATACGATCACACAGTGTGCAATCACTTTTAGGATGTTCCATGAACTCTGATGTTGTCTTAACTGCAGTTACTGTTTCGTCACCATATCCTCTAAGGTATTTTAAACCTGGGCATTGTGCTCGGCAGTGCCCTTTAAATTGACACAAGAAACAGGTTTTCGCCCACTGTTTTGTCGATGCTTTTGTTAACAATAAGCCATTTATCTTGACTATCAATCTCTCAGGGTACATAGGGTGTTTATCACACATCGTGGTCTTATTGTGCAGTAAATCACAGTATACACAGACAGAATCATCAGTATTACTTTCAGGAGTATTACTATTCTTATCATTCTGCTTTCTGTTCCTATGTTCCTTTAAATAGGCCCCATATAATGGGCTAGCGTCACACATCTGAAATGCTCCATGGTGTTTCTTGCAGTAGGGACAAATTATTATCTTTCCCTTGTCTAATTTATGTTCATACTTTCTACTCTTACATTGATCTTCTGGTTGGTCACATGGATGGGATGGTATATCTCTTTCTGATCTTCTCTTTTTCAAATTTTGAGTTTTTCTCTTTATTATCTTTTGAACATGTTGTGCAAATTCAGGATTTTCATCACACCATTGCCATCTACCATGCTCCCTTTTACAGTGGACACATGTCACTAGTGGACCCTTTTCTATATACCTTCTTGGCATATTGAACAATGAAACAGTTGCAAGTAAACAATCAAATCAATACAAGCAAACCAAAACAAAATAACGTATATAAATACGATCACGAAATACCCGCACTATATCTATTGGAAAGGGAGAAAATTATAATCGCGAATATCCGAACTAAAACCGGACCTATAAATGTAATCTCGAGTTAATCCGAGAACTAAACATAAATTTACAGTGTAATATTCAATAAAGAATATCACAAATCACATCATCACAGTAATACGACAACAATTGTAAAACAATTTGGATGTACACAGTTAGAAAAATATTGGATCAGGAATCCGAAGAATACTTCTTACAATTGTAGATGATGGGTGATGACTGATGTGTGTGCGACAAAAAAAATTTTTTTTTTTTTTTTTCCAAAACACAAAAACAACAATAGGACTAATGAGAAAAGATAGACAAGAATGATAGATGATGCACGGCGCCGATCAACCAACTAAATCGAAATGGAATCTCACGGACTGGAGAACTGACCAGGACACAAACACCAAAATCAAAACAACAAAAACTTATCTCCACTCCAGTCTGGGAAACATGGCCGCCAAAGAACACGTGGATGTTGATGACACACTTGATGATGACGAGGACGACAGGCCTCGATGACTTCTTGGACTTGCACACCGCAACTTGTAAAACAATCACACTATGTCTATCTGTCTATGTCGTCCTAAATCCCTATCCGTCGTCACGACACAATCCTAACACATACAGTTATTACCTCTAATCACATACAGTCATGTTAAACAACAAACATGTAGACGGACTAACAATAAATTCCCATTTCACCTATCAAAAATATTTACGGAAAAACAAATACCTAACCTTTCCTATCAGCTATTGACTAAGCACGTTGGGTTCCCACAAAATCCACGGTAAGAGCTCCCCACTTTCCTGTCAGAAACCTAACTGTCTAGGGCTCGATTCCATTGGCTTTGCTATAGGCCAATGACAGGAAAACACCGTACAAACACACTCAAGCCAAACACTTGTTGCAACACACACACAATCTTTATTACCAAAGATGCAAACGAAGTGGTGGTACACCTCAGGAGGAGTAGCGCTCCTTATTCAAAACCCAGGCCGCGTCTAACTTTAAAATCGTTTAGAGGCGCCTTTACACGTTTATGAACTAAGCTCTGAGCCGCTACCACTCTCCCGTACAGTGCCAGCTCAACCCGCTATATCTCGATGCCAAAGACGTTATGGCATGCGCCAATGTGTAGGCCTAAGTGCGTCGACAGTGTTAACGCCACCAGCAAAGCATGGTCTGGCTTCTAGTTACAACTATTACTTTACATGAAACTATGAACAGAACACGTTACATCTAATCACTACGCTGGTACCTATCTTCATGTCAAAAACAAACGGTCAGTCAAAAATCCACTCTCGTCCCACGTCCAGTCTCCTAGCAGTCCCCCAAGCAAGCGTTCCGCGTCCGGTCCAAAATGTGCACACCCGTGCGAAGTCCGCTCATGCTCGTTTCTACGTGTGTATGCACGTATTGAGTGTCACTAAGGGTCGCAGGGTACGATGACGAGATTCATCATCATCATCCTGAACTGTCCCATAGCAGGGCGAACCCTGACAAAGGCCGTTCTCTCAAAATCATGTTTTCGCACATGTGTGTTGCTGTTATCAGGATAATTTCAAAACTATTGGGCCAAATTCAAAAAAATTTGGAGGACATGCTCTTCAATAGATGTTGTTTAAAACATGCAATTTTTAAGGGCCCAACACTTGAGGTCAGCATTTAACTTGAGTTATGATTTTTTTAAACTTTAGAAACATTTTGGACATCAATATAAGAAAACCTAACACAGATACAGAGATGACAGAGGTTCAGATTATAGCTCAACCATATCTGAGCAGCTACACAAACTTTCAGCTGCATACATTGAACAGTTTTTTAGCAGGACTGAAAACGCTACTTGAACAAATGTTCTCATAACTTATATATATACCTTCATCAAATAGAAAAAAGTATGAAATAAACATACCTAACTTTATTTCTCTGTGATTTATTGTTTGTATGATAGATAAGGAAGGTCCTTGCAAAATTTCATAAAGATCTGACCATATTAAGATATATTAAATCATCAGGAAAAACTTGAATAATTTTTGATTTTCTAGCTTGTTCCCTCCCCTTATCTGGTGCCTGCGCAGAATAGAAGGAATTAAATGGTATGATATAATAACTGCAGAGCTTTGGGAGAGAACTAAACAGGCTCCAGTGGACCAAAAGGCGAGGGAAAGACGCTGGCGTTAGATAGGACACACACTGAGAAAACAGGAGAACGGCATAACTAGAATGTCCTGTGCATTGGAACCCACAGGGGCATAGGAATAAATGAAGACCAAAAAACACACGGAGAAGGGAGCTGGATAATGAAGTTAGAAAGATGGGGAGAGCTCCATACAATGGCGAAGGATAGAACGACTTGGAGTGAGTTGGTTGAGGGCCTATGATCCATTGGGGGTTAGAAAGGCAAAAGAAGAAGAAGAATGTTATTACAGTTTTAACTTATGCTATTAGTAGTTGCAGAACAACTAAAAACATGAAACGAAAGTTAAATGCATTTGAAAACAAATGCTTGAGTTACATGTTGAACATAAAATGGAGTGAATTCAGGAGGGGAGAAGAAATAAGAGAAATATCTGGGCCACCACTTAAAAGTTTAAAGACAAAAAAGACGGTGCTATTTTGGACACATCCTGCAAAGAATCGCCAAGCAAGCATTGCACAAGAAAATCGTAAAAAAAAAGTAAAGGACCCTTTTCCAAGCCGTTAGGCTATAGGGCATATAGGGTTGGATTTATATTTTATAGACTAATCGGCAGACGATAGGTGACGTGGTCAGCATCACGCTGGTCGCCTTTATTCCCGGGACCGCACCAGGTACCCACTTAAGGCTGGGTCGACTTGGGAGCCAAGGTTATTTTTGAAAAATGTCCGGCTCCGCCAGGAAGTGAACCCACGACCTTCCACAGGCGAACGTTTAAACTAGAAAATAGAATGTTGAATTAAGAATCGGCATTAGAGCACTCGGGACACTCCCATAAGCGACCCGTCCCCATTTTCAGTAGCAAGTGAAGAGCTCCAGTTCTGATAACACCGGTAACTGTCTAATTGTATATTTGTCTTGCCTTTCCCTGTGGGAGTTGAGCGTCGGTCAGATCCTCTAGTAATTCCCTGTAGCGGCATTATTTGCACACTGCGAAGATGTAGTTGTGCCTCCGCAGTGTTCACTCGCTCGCAACGAGCCCACAATATCTAGCTTGTCATAGGTCAGGTCACCACAAGTGGTGCAGAACTGACCAGTCCAACATATACCTTTTCGTTTCCCAACACACCGGCAGAAAGTGGAGAGAATATCCAAAGAAGGCTAACAACCCGTGACCTCTAAAAATTGAAATAGAAGGACAGGGGAAGCAAGGACGTCCGAAAGAAACCCTAAAACGAACGGTGATGAAAGAGGCCAAAGGTGGTAGAATGAATTTTACGATGATATTGAGGAGATTGCACAGGATGCAGTGGAATGGACGAATAGGCTGCCAACCGTATGTAAAACATAAAGCCACAACAGGTCAGTGATGATGATGACAGTCTAAACATCTATAGCGAGAACTAGCTGCATAAATACACCATAATTGTAACCTACTCACAGAGCGTAATGAGTAGACAACTTTGCTTCGCGCACCCTGGCGATCGGGAGTCGCCGTGGCGTTAAAGGCTAGACGCTCGTCTGTGGATCGGAAGATCGTGGGTTCGCGTCCTGGCGGAGCTGGACTTTTTTCCTAAATGTCCAGGACTCCCAGATCGACCCAGCCTTGACTGGGTACCAGGTGCAGTTCTGGGAAGTTAAGTCGGCCGCCCTGATGCGGACCACATCACCCACCAAGTGCCGATTGGTCCATAACACTGTAGGTCTGTTTGTTGTTTGTTTTAGTATCAAGAAGCCATGAGTTGTTAACCCTTAGGCTCGGTATTATGGATATCGCAACCTGTCGGCCTTGATTCCATTGTAAATACCGTAAATCTGGGAGAAAGGTGGCTTTTCTGCCTACCCCCGGGATTGAACCCGGACCACTAGGAGTTCTACACCCGGTCTCCTCCCAATCCGGTTTAGCCAACTACGCTAGAGAGCCGGGCAAAACTGTAGGTCTAGCCCTATATTCCCAAAAAAGAAAGCCGAGACCGACGTACATTCAAAATGGTATTGGTACCACTGGAAATGGAACTCGGCGCTTGCTACTGAAGATGGGGACAGAACGCTTATGGAAAGAACTCCGAGTACTATGATGTCGGTTCTTAATTCATCTTCATCCATCTTAGTGTAAACAGTGCCTGTGTTCAGAAAATAACTTCAAACGGTCGCTCTCTTGGAAAGAAATATCAACATCCATAGCGTAGACAGTTTTTGTGTTAAATCAAAACACATTTCAACAACTATGGTAAAAACGGTGCTAAGTGTTAGGACAACAGTCATTTAAATATCTAATTTGTAAACAAAGCACGCAGTGAAAAACATATTATTTCCACTGTAATGTAAAAAAAAAAAAAAAGAAGGGTTTAAAAAATAATATCATATCAAGCTGGGAAAAAAGAGAGGAAGCGGTAGAAGAAAACAAGGAAGCAGCGGCAACAGAAGGCGGAGAAGAAGAAGAAGAAGACGAAGAAGAAGAAGAAGAAGAAGAAGAAGAAGAAGAAGAAGAAGAAGAAGAAGAAGAAGAAGAAGAAGAAGAAGAAGAAGAAGAAGAAGAAGAAGAAGAAGAAGAAGAGAAGAGAGGAATGAACGAATATGCGGGTGGGTTAGGGAAATCAGGCTGACCTGGTGCGGGATTGCTTTCAAGATCTGGCAGCAAATTTAGAAAACTCGAGGCTCCAAAGTCTTTTCTCTTAATATTAGGGGCCAGCCAATTCAACAGACCATAAAAAGATTCATTGTTCCCCTGTAGACGACGAGAAAAATTATCACTTATATGCCGCTTTGCAGGCCGGGTAGAAAAATGAGGGTTTAAATTCACATCAAGACGGATCATTTTTCTTCTAAAAGTAATCTTGACTTCCAGATGGACCCAGCTAAATGGGTACCAGGTAAAGTCATGGAAAATGAAGACGGCCGGCGGGATGTTGATCACATCACCCTTCGACGGCCGATTGGTCTAGCATATTTTATTCTTCAGGCGTTCAGACCATGCTTCCCTGTGAAGCTTTTCCCACATATGCATGTCCAGCCCTGTCGTTGGGCAGAAATCTCGACCCGAGGACTGGCGTTGTCTTACCGTCCGATTAAGCGCAGCAGGAGATCGTGAGGAGTCATGAGCCAGGATGGCCCACCTTCCGAGATTGTTTAGGATGGTAACGGGCCGAAACAATTGTCGACGGAGGATCTTCTACTGATGACCGGTAGACATCGTTGTGTATGCTCCCCTGTGGAGTTTTCTTATTATTATTCTGTGGAAGATGCGACACTGGCGTCATAAGGTCTTTTACCTTGTTAGTGAATCGACAGACTGTTCTCACTGCACATTGGACAGGTTAATTAGCGCTGGGATCCCACATTCAGTATAACCCTGAGCGTGTGGCGACTGACAACAACAGTTCTTCGATGGTTTATTCTTCTTCTTTGGCTACCTGTATAGTGTTCATACTTGACGACATCTCTTTTGACCTGAAGTTCT
The DNA here is from genome assembly GCA_905116865.2 of Candidula unifasciata. Taxonomy (NCBI): domain Eukaryota; kingdom Metazoa; phylum Mollusca; class Gastropoda; order Stylommatophora; family Geomitridae; genus Candidula; species Candidula unifasciata. The sequence continues at coordinate 594,340 of CAJHNH020001480.1, forward strand.
CGTAGTCTTTTGAATGTTGCCTGTTTAAAGATGTCTCGTTCTGTCTCCTTGAGAGCGTTGAGAATGTCGGCCCGGTCCATTGCTTTTGCTGTAACCACTCTAGCTCTGCCACTCTAGTCCGCTCGCTCGGTTCCTTTTACCCCAGAGTGTCCTGGCAAAAATTTAACTGATTCCTGCCAGACAAGATTTCCTCATCAACTTCAACCATTTTCTTCGTATCCATCCTGTCTCTATTTTCTTTAGAATGGTCATGGAATAACTTGGGCGCTTCAGTAGAACAACCTGTACTGCAGTGGATTCCAGGTCACTGTGGCTTGAAAGGCAATAAAATAGCGGACAGATTGGCCAGAATCGGCAGTGACATGGTACAACCAAATAGCGACTTAACCCACCAAGAGATGAAAACATTAATACTATCTAGTATCAAAGAAAGGTAGATGGATACCCACACCATATTTTCTCCCCAAGGCTCACTTCATCGCCTCTCTAGAGAGGGGCAGTGTATCATATTTAGACTAAGGACTGGGCACAACAGATTTCGTCAACATATGTTCAAATTTTTTGGTGTACGAAATACGGAGACGTTTTCTTGCAGCGTGGAACCCGAAAATGCTGAGCATGTGCTCCAACACTGTCGACTGTATGCTGACAACAGAGACGCAATCTGGTCTGTCCCAACCACACTGAAGACAAAACTGTATGGCACACGAGAAGATATGGAATGCACGATAGCTTTCATAAAGGCTACCGGCCTCCTGATATAGTTTTTCTGACAGAATGATTGAAGAAGAGGAAGAAGACTTAGAAAGCACTTAGGTCTTTTCAATTTATCACTTATGCTAATAAACCTAGGCATAAGATTCGTTTTAAAGTGTATGCAGCAAAACACCGTTTTCATGACCCTGTCACCACTAACATTTGGTAAACCTTCTAAGGTATTGGGCATATAGACTTAGACTTATCTTTTATCGACCAATCAGAACTCGGTGTGTGATGTTCGCCTTTACTTCCCAGGACTGTACCTGGTACACATTTCAGACCTGAAAATGGTCTTTCTTCAATTTATTTGCTCTAAGTTCAATGGCTTAATTGGTTTGTTGTGCCAGTATGTTGCTGCTTAATATCCCTAACTGTATGAGATGTTGCCATAGCTGAACATGTCTGGGTCCTCCGTGTTGGTCACTTGTTCCGGTGTCTGTTCTATTTTGCTTGTCTCTCTTTTTTGGCTGTTTCCGGTGTCTTGGGTACGACTGTTATTTATGAATGAGGTTTTCTCCTTCTATTCTATGTGGTGATATTTTTCCTGAGGTATATTGTTCTGTAGTCTGTCCTTGAGATTCCGGTCCTTTTTGTTTTGTAGTTTTGTTGTTGTTGTTGTTGTTCTCCTGTTGTGGGGTTCTGATAGGGTCAGTCCAACAGAGGCTGCTTGTTGTCCTCTGAGTGACACAGGCAAGTGCAAAGGCTGTCACCAATAAAGCTATGTACCGACTGAAGAGATTCTTTTACTTCGTTTACTTACATCTTCTTGCCAATCCACAATCATTGAAGACAAATCAAGGGGAGAGAATTTAGCCTCTATCGTGACAACGTCTTCGCCAGGGCTGACATCAGCACGTACCGAATCATTGTAGCTCTGCAAATAAAAACATTGAACAATGGATCAATTCATTCCATTGTAGCAATTTAATTATAAAGTTGTTAGCATTGTCGTGTACCTTTTTGTCTTTCAGGCGATAACGTGCCAACCTCATTAGGGGGAATGGACCCACTGCTTGGTAACAACTTCTACTTAGTCGCTCCTCTTCTACTTTAAGGTGTAGAGGTTTGCCAGACGTCTCTATCAGCAGTTTTCTTTCTGTCTTTGTTCCATTCCAGTCCTCTGTCAGTTAGGGACTGTCGGATGTTGTCTTCTCAGCGCACCCTGGGTCGTCCCGGAGGTCTGGTTCCCTGGTTCTTAGCCTCCCATGCTTGCCATGGTGGCCGATTTTCTCCCATTCTGCACACATGTCCAAACCATCGTAACTGTGACTGATCTACTCGGGTTAGTAAGGGCTGGGTATCAAGATCTTGACGTATTGTCTGATTGCGGACTTTGTCCCTTCTTGTCACTTGGACCACCTTTCTCAGGTATCTCATTTCTGAGGCCTGCAGCTGGCTTCTGTGTGCTGTTGTCATTGCCCATGACTCACACCCATAGGTCAGGACTGGTACATAGGTAGAGCGGTAAACAGCCATTTTTGTCCTCTTGCCAATTTCTCTTTTGCTAAGAAACCCTCGGTTTATGGCCTGGAAGAGTCTCCCAGCAGCTGCTTTTTGTGTAGCCAGCTCAGTCTTAATGCCTCCATTTTGGTCTAATACAACTCCAAGGTATTTGAACTGGTTAACCTGCTCCAACGCATACTGTCCCATCCTGATCTGGTGTTTCTCCTCCTCTCTTAAGATCACCATGGTTTTAGTTTTGGAGATACTGATGGTCATCCCTTTCTTTTCAAGCTCTTCCTTCCAGACAAGTAAGTTGGACTGAAGGTGTGCCTCTGATTTAGCTGCTTGGTAACAAGCATGCCGTAAATGGCGACAAATTAGGGATGCATCCGTGAAGTCAGAATGCATCTGTCTTGGTTGCAAGAAACACTCAAATTAGTCAGATCTGTACACGGGATGCGCACACGAAACTCAAGTTCCAGACCAAAGTCCAAATGTGGACAGACTCCCAGGTCTTTCTGTCGGAGAAGGCTAAGAAGGAAAGATATACCGTTCTGTTTGCACCTCATAAATAAACAGTTGAATTCGAACACACAAAAAGAATATCCTTCACGTTTTCTAAACATTTAAAATGTTCTCCTAATTTTCTTCCTCATCCTTATCTCCAAATAGAACAATTTACGCCAAATCACGTGTAGACATTTTACCCCGATTGGCTTAATTTAATTTATTTCCCCAGTAATAAGGTTATAAATAAAAGTTATGACCTTCCGTTTACGCTCATTTGGGTGGACTAAGCAAACAAACAAACGACGGATATCTGGGATATCCGAAGTCGTAAATAGCAGCATCTTCATAGCACATACCTAGGCGCGCCCTCGAAGCCTCTTCAAAACTGACTCTGAAAGTTAGAACAGGAACAAAGAAGAAGGAGAAGAAAAAGAAGAAGAAGAAGAAGAAGAAAAAGAAGAAGAAGAAGAAGAAGAAGGAGAAGAAGAAGAAGAAGAAGAAGAAGAAAAAGAAGAAGAAGAAGAAGAAGAAGAAGAAGAAGAAGAAGAAGAAGAAGAAGAAGAAAAAGAAGAAGAAGAAGAAGAAGAAGAAGAAGAAGAAGAAGAACAAGAAGAAGAAGAAGAAGGAGAAGAAGAAGAAGAAGAAGAAGAAGAAGAATATGTGCACGCAGTAAATGCGTATTTCAGTTGCTTGAGACGCTAAAGCCAACATTCGCCACTAGAAATTCAGTTTGTCGTTGATGGAAGTAATTGGGCACGATATGTTGGTTACTATACATTACGCCGGTCGTATTTACTTCCCAATACTTTTTCTGGTATCTGTTTTAGTATGGGTCGACCTCGGAGCCAAGGTTATATTTAAAAGAGAAAAAAATAGTCTATCTCTGTTCAGATTTAAAGCTACAACCTTCGGACTGACCAAGCACCTAGGCGCTAACTCCACAGAGGCTACAGTTGGGCATGTTGGTCTAGCCCTATATTTCTATAGACCAATTGGCACTCCATACGTGATGTGGTCAGCATCAAGCAGGTGACCTTTGTTCCTAGGACATTGCCAGGTACACATTTGAGGCTGGGTAGAACTGGTAGCAAAGGTCAATTCTAAAAAAAAAAAAAAAAAATCCTACGCAGATACAGATTTGAATCGTAGAGCTTCATACCAACAGACGAGCATCTACCCGCTACTTTACCACGGCCTCAAGTATATTGTCATTAAAAACAAAAACAGTAAACAAAAAAACCATAAAGTTAGTTGCGTATCCTTAACAGGACGTTGCATAACCAACCCCAGCATGTTTTGGCTGTTGTGGTTTTTCTAGGCCAATTTACATCTAGTAGTTGGCCATTGCTTTCTAAACGGCTGGCTTCTCGATACCACTGTAGAAACCAACGCAAGGCGCAGGGCCCTCAGCTGGGATCGAACCCGGCATCCCGGCATTCTGAAGCGCGTTCGCAACGCCTAAGCCACAAACGCCAAAAAAGACCATAATTGACTGTATCTACCACTTGTGCTGTGTAAGCAAGAGGTTAGTTTGAGCTTGAGAATTTAGACAAGCCAGGTTAATGCTGTCGCCACAGACTGTGTCGGTTAGGATTTTATTCGTCCCCCCCCCCCCTCCAAAAAAAAAAAGCCTCGAACCTGAGCCTTCCACATGAGAACCCAGCGTCTTCAACAACCTGGCCAGGCGACCTCGAAATAGTAAGGTAAGCAAAGAACCTTTTTTCACGTCTTTCAAGCGTATTTCTTAAATAGGACTACACCTATATTTTATAGACCAAACGGCGCTCGGTGGGTGATGTGGTCAGCATCACGCCGGCGGCTTTTACTTACCAGGACCGCACCTAGTACCCGCTCAAGGTTGGCTCTCGAAATAGTTGATAAAAATTACCGTAAATTTAATGCAACATTCTGACTGCTTCCAACATTACCTCGGTGATTCCTAGATGATGATTTAAAAGTGGAACAGCTTCCTCAAGACTTAAAAATAAGTCCTTATTCCGATCAAATGTTGAAAATAAATCAACCGTCTCCCATCCGAAAGCCTTAGCCACTTCAAGAAAATAGCTCTCTTGAGTATCCTTGTATCTGCTTGCAAACCCAATTGCAGTGATAACGGAAACTACTACTACAGCTATTGGCAAGTAAAAAAGCAACCACTTTGGAACCACCAATGTGATAGTCTTGCTTGAAGGCACATTTCTCTTGTGGTCACTAGGGCTGTGTTTCTTACATCCAGCTTCAGCGTTGTTAGCTTGGCTTGCTGTTTGTGCAGATATTTCGTTCTTTAACTTTGTTTGACACTGTTTAAGATCTGGCTGATGGCGTCTACTAAGCTTCATCTGTTTAACCATGTTTGTATGCAATGTCCTTCGATGTTGGTGCACATCAGTGCCGTCTCTACCTGAATGGGATGTATCGAGAAAAAGGTAAAAATGGTTCTACATACCAGGTATGGATAATGAATGAATGAATGAATGAATGAATGAATGAATGAATGAATGAATGAATGAGGAATGAACGAATGAACGCATGAATGAATAAGCTAAACAATGAATGAACAAAACAAAATTATTGAATGAATGCAAGAGTGAATGAATGAAAAAATGAATGAATGAAAAAATGCATGAATGAATGAATGAATGGATTAAATAATTATAAAAAAATGATACGAAGAAAAAATGAATGAACGAATGAATGGATGAATGAATGAATGAACTGACATCACCACCCTCAGCACATTCTCAAAAAGGTTATGTCTCCATCTTCGGTACCCGACGGAGTTCCCATGGCAATAGTGACAGTTGTAGCATACTAGTTAATATTCTATCAAACGTAGTTGTAGTTTCGTTGCCCAGCTTCTGAGTTGAGTGCATGGCGTGACACTGTGAGCTGCGTTTGTTTTTCGTTGGCACAGGAGCGGAGCATCTGTGGGGTGACCCGTTTGCTATGAAGCTAAAACTAGGATTACCAGATTACCAGATTCTATCAAACGATTACAGATTTTAGAATCGATATCACAGCACATCAGGCCGCCCCATGGATCACGCAGATATTGCCATTGCCCTCAGAGAGATAGGACGTTCTAGGATTTTGGAAGCAACGTGTGCACATCACTGCTAAAAATACGCGAATTGGGAGTAAAGATCGGCACAGCCAAGCATGAGAGGCACACTGGATGCACACAAAGTCTTGTTAACCAACATAGGACTGGTACTATTAACCACACGACGCTGATGAATATGTTGAGAGGGGAATCTGAGCGCCTATGGATGTGCCCAGAGTGCTGTGAAGATAATCTAACTCATAACTCATAACTCATAACCGGACATACTCATAGATGCTCCATTTCCCGCATAAAATACATTAGGGTGTAAATGCTGTTTTTACAGCACACTGATTACACACACGCCGTTATCTCAAACTGATACGTCCCTCTTTGCCGGGCCCATCCCTGATTCAATGTTCTTACATTCGTAGTCTTATGTAATTTAACTTGCTGTCTTCTATGAGCATTCGTTCATAAATGGTCTTCAGAATTTCTCCATCATCCACTACAAGTGTTCCCGATGCTATCTACCGCTTGTGAAGAAATAAAAATCGGCTCTTTCATTCCCTCGCATTCCTGCATATCCCGGACAGTAAATTCAAATGTGCCTGTGTAATATCGATGTGCTGTTGCTTGGTTTCCACTTATGTCACGTTTGTTCATTTTGAACCTTCCGCTGTTTATCACAAAGTAAACATATCCTTATACATCTGGTGGTAGTGTAACGATGACGTCGAAGTAGATTTGTAACAGCGCAGTAAATATATCGTACACATCTGAGTAGAAGTGTAACAACACAGTAAGTATTTCTTCACACATCAGAGTAGAAGTGTAACAACACAAAAAGCATATCTTCATACATCAGTGTGGAAGTGTAACAACAGAGTAAACACATCAATACAAGTCAGGGTAGTAGTGCAACAACACGGTAAACTTATCCCTAAACATCAGAGTAGAACTGCAACAACGAATTAAACGTGTCCCTAACCTCATGATAGAAGTCCAACCACATAGTAAACATAACCCTACACATCAGAGTACACGTTCAAAACAACACGGTAAACAATTATTTACATCAGAGCAAAAGTGCATCCACTTAGTTAACACACATCAAAGTAGAAGTGCAACAACTAAATAAACATATCCCTTCACATCAAAGTAGAAGTGCAACAACTAAATAAACATAACCCTTCACATCAAAGTAGAAGTGCAACAACTCAGTAAACATATCCCTTCACATCAAAGTAGAAGTGCAACAACTAAATAAACATATCCCTTCACATCAAAGTAGAAGTGCAACAACTAAATAAACATATTGCTTAACATAAAAGTAGAAGTGCAACAACTCAGTAAACATATCCCTTCACATCAAAGTAGAAGTGCAACAACTAAATAAACATATCCCTTTACATCAAAGTAGAAGTGCAACAACTAAATAAACATATCCCTTCACATCAAAGTAGAAGTGCAACAACTAAATAAACATATCCCTTCACATCAAAGTAGAAGTGCAACAACTAAATAAACATATCCCTTCACATCAAAGTAGAAGTGCAACAACTAAATAAACATATCCCTTCACATCAAAGTAGAAGTGCAACAACTCAGTAAACATATCCCTTCACATCAAAGTAGAAGTGCAACAACTAAATAAACATATCCCTTCACATCAAAGTAGAAGTGCAACAACTCAGTAAACATATCCCTTCACATCAAAGTAGAAGTGCAACAACTCAGTAAACATATCCCTTCACATCAAAGTAGAAGTGCAATAGTTATACATCAGATAGATCAGAACCTTCTACAACGATCCAGTATACGTACTTAGGATGCTTTTTATTTCTTTTCTTTTTTATGGGGGCTATTCATTGTTTATTGATGATAAAACTTAGTTTATTTATTGCCATTCTAATTAGAGACCATGCCATGTGGCGTTGGTAGTCATGTCACAACCTTATATCTCAATTATTTTAAATCAATTCTGACAGATGATCCCCCAGGCCATGTCAGACTGTCCAGCGTCTTCTCTCATGGCCTCGATCTACTTCTTTTTCCCTTCAACTTCCAAACTGTCACGATGTACTCCAGTTTTCTCCTTCTCATCACATGACCAAAGAATGTAAATTGTCTTTTTCTGATGGGGGCAATCAGTTCTCTTCGTGAGTCAGTTTCTTTTAAAGCATTTAAATTGTTAATTTTTTTTTTTAATTTCTGAGTTGAGTTATGAGTTAGAGTATCTTCGCAGCACTCTGGACACATCCATAGGCGCTCAGATGCCACTTTCCACATATTCATCAGCGTCGTGCGGTTAATAGTACCAGTCCTATGTTGGTTAACAAGACTTTGTGTGCGTCAGGTGTGCTTCTCATGCTTGGCGGTGTCGATCTTTACTCCTAATTCGCCAATTCTAAGCAGTGATGTGGACACGTTGTTTCCAAAATCCTCAGAAGGTCCTAGCTCTCTAAGGGCAATGACTATGTCTGCGGGATCCATGGGCCGGCCATCTTCAATTAATGCAGCACCTGCCAATAAATCAGCTCTCTCATTTCCAACAACGCCTGCATGCCCTGGGACGAATATTAAAGTAACTCGCCACATGGATAATCTCTCAAGGGCATTTTCAGCATTCGTCCATAAAACCACATCTCCGCAGATTCCAACTAATTTTTCCTTAATCGTCCAACTGTCTATGATTTTTCTTCTTCTTCGCGTGCACCGGCTATAAACGTCGGTTAAAAGTTCTAGTTGTTTGTCAATTTCTGCACTGCAGCCTTGTTCCAGAACCTGAATGTTGCGTGTACATTCGTTTAACAGATCTGGATTATCTGTATGCAGACTGCTGGTTCTTTGCCTCCCAGGCAGATGCACTCCGACTTCAAAAAAAAAAAAAAAGCTCCCAGTTAGTCGTTTCCTGCAATTGAAAGAGTTTATATCTACGTTATCATCATAACAGTGTTTCCGACCTTACCCCAACATTGTGTTTTCTTGTCTGTATTCTTCTCACGAATCGAACTGTTAGTATATTATTATGATTTTAACTGCACTTTCAACAACTGTGCAATTTATCACATTTATCGTACATTATACACAATTGGCTATTTAACCAGCCTGCCTTCTGCACAGACTGTCAGCTGACGGTACAAGTCAGAAGTGGTGACACAAAGAAAACATTGGGGTACTTCCTTGTCTGTACATTTTCTTGGTTTCTAAGCCTTGCTAACATCATCATCATCATGTAGCAGGTCCTTTGTAGAACGTCGCTCTCATCACAGTCTGCCTGAAAGAAACTCGGTCTCTCTCCAGTTCTTCCGCCTCATGCACTTTCACACTCAAGGAGTCACTTATACCCTGTGCCCATCTTCGTGTCGGTCGGCCCCTGCACCTCCTTCCTGGTACCATGCTTTCTTCTATAATTTTTTTTTCAATCCGTCGTGGCGCTTGATATGACCAAAATATTTCAGCTTTCGAGAAAGGATGCTGTTTATTAGCCAATCTTCCTTGATGTTCAGATCTTTTAAGATGTCAATATTTCTCATCTTCTTTGTCCAAGATATTCTGAGAATCTTTCTATAGCATTTCAGCTCAAAAGCCTCTATTCTCTTTCTTGAGGACTGAGAGATAGTCCACGACTCACATCCGTATGTAGCCACAGGTAGGATTAATGCTCTCAAAATTCTAATTTTTATCTCCTTGCTGGCGCTTAACCAGTCTTGCTAACATTCATTCATTTATTCAGTAGCATGTCCCTCGCGGAACCTCGCTGCCATAACAACCCTCCGGAAAACCTTCCTATCCTGAGCAAGATGTCCTGCGTCTGATACACCCATCTGGAGATCATCTGCCACATCCTGCACCCATCTTCTCCTTGGCCTTCCTCTTCCTCTCTTCCCAGGCATATACCCCTCCATTATTGTTCTCTCTAGACTTCCATGACGTTTCAAGTGACCAAAATATTTCAATTTTCTTTGTTTTATTGTCTTTACTAGCCAACCCTCTTCAATATTCAGCTCTTGAAGTATGGATGCATTTGTTCTTTTCTTTACCCAAGATATTCTTAGAACCTGTCTGTAACATTTATATTCAAATGCATTTATGCGCTGTTCCGCTTGTTTGTCTTGCTAACACATAATAAAAATGAGCTTAACCCTTTCAAAAATATTAGTAATAATTATGACAACAACAACAATATTGAAACTGTTGAAATTACGTAAATGAATGAAAATGTCTAAAAAAAAAAAATCAAGAAATGCCTTCACTGCACTCGGGACATTCCCACACGTGCTCAGTCGCCTTCTTCAGTAGCCAACAAAGAGTTGACATGTTAATAATACCAGCTGCAAACTGATTTAGTTGAAATGTATGTTGTGTGTGTGTGTGTGTGTGTGTGTGTGTGTGTGTACGAATGTATGCAGGTGTGTATGTATGTTGGTACGTATGTGTTTGTGTGTGTATGAATGTACTAATGTAAGCAGGTGTGTATGTATGTGGGTGTGTGTGTGTGTGTGTATGTACGAATGTAAGCAGGTGTGTATGTATGTGGGTGCGTATGTGTGTGTGTGTATGTGTGTGTAAGTGAGAGGTAGGTCTGTAGGTGCTGTGCTTGAGAGAAACAACAGTTGTCACGCTCAACTAGGAGCATTAAATCCTTTGGATATTTTCTCCAAATATGCTGATGTGTTGGGAAACGAGCAGGCAGACAGATCGGCTAGCCCTGCACCACTTGGTGGTGAGCTGATTTATGACAAGTTAGATATTGTGACAGCCCTTTGGGAGCGAGTGAACAGTGCGGGGGCGCAAAAAGATCATTACGGTAAAAGGAAAATGGCGCTGCGAGGAGTTACCAGGCGATCTATCCGACGCTGAACACTCAGGGGGAGGGAAGAATTGGATATATAATCAAACGGTTACAGGTACCTTTGGAATTGGAACTCTTCGCTTGCATCTGAAGATGGGGACTGAGCACTTTTGGGAGTGTCCTGAGTGCTGTGATGTTGATTCTTAATTCAACATTCAGGAGTGTAATTGTGAAAATAAAAATGTAAAGGACTCTTTTCCACGCCTTTAGGCGTATTGAGCATAAACGGCATATAGGGCATATAGGGCTAGACCTATCATTTTATAGACCATCGGCACTTTGTGGGTGATGTGGTCAGCATCGCACCGGCCGCTTTTAAGGTTGGGTTGACATGGAATCCAAGGTCACGTTTGGTCAAAAAAAAAAAAAAAAAAATCCTGCTCCGTCAGTATCCGAACCCACGACCTTCTGATCCGCAAGCGAGCGTCTAGCCGCCAGGTTATAATTGTGACTATGCTATATGCGCCATATAAAATGGCTTAGCACTGCACTTTACCAAAAGGTCTGAAATGGACTCCTGCAGTGTTGATTCGATCAAAGGAAACAGACGCAAATTCTGTCCCGACCGGCGACGAAGTCGTCTACCGACGAGCCAAGAGGTGATCCGGTTCACGATGAAGAAAGGTAGGCTGGGCGCCCCAAGATGCTTGCGCTCCCAGGACCTGACTCATCTGTTGCAAGCTGTTGTTAGTAATAAACGGACGACGTTTTCTCCAGCCTCGCAGCCAAATGTACACTTTATTATTCGTTTATGTTCGGTAATCTGGTGTGATTAACACGTTTAGTGTGGGTAATTAACTAATGCTTAACACGCATGTCTAAGGAAATTAAAACTAATACTAAACTGAACAGTTTTAATTCAAATATCAAATAGTACTGTTGTATCCCCGTGTGTATTCCGGGGGCTCCTTTGTAGGAAAAACTAACATAGAAATATTGCTTACCTAAAAGAATGCGGTAGGAGTTGACTAATTGGCAGCTTCCTTCGAAGACAGAGTGCATCTGCCTAAGAGGCAAGGAACTAATACTCCGTACTCAAAAAAGTCAGATCTATAAAATGGATGCACACGCTCACGCAGGTTTTTGTATAGGACTGCAGTCCAGAAGTGGATGAACACCAAGAATTTTACGCCAGAGTTTAAAGCTGATGAAGAAGAAGAAAAAGAAGTACTGTTTTAGGGATCAGAAACACGGAGAATAACTAAGGCAGTTACTAATAAACTACAAACATTCAATAACTAGTGCCCAAACATTCAATAACTGGTGCCTCAAACATTCATTAACTGATGCCTAAAACATGCATTAACTGGTGCCTCAAAGATTCATTAACTGGTGCCTCAAACATTCATTAACTGTGTCTCAAATATCCATCAAATGGTGCCTTAAACATGCATTAAATGGTGTCTTAAACATGCATTAACTGGTGTCTCAAACATTCATTAACTGGTGCCTCAAACATTCATTAACTGGTGCCTCAAACATTCATTAACTAATGCCTCAAACATTCATTAACTGGTGCCTCAAAGATTCATTAACTGGTGCCTCAAACATTCATTAACTGTGTCTCAAACATCCATCAAATGGTGCCTTAAACATGCATTAAATGGTGTCTTAAACATGCATTAAATGGTGTCTTAAACATTCATTAACTGGTGCTTCCAACATTCATTAACTGGTGATTCCAACATTCATTAACTGGTGCTTCCAACATTCATTAACTGGTGCTTCCAACATTCATTAACTGGTGCTTCCAACATTCATTAACTGGTGCTTCCAACATTCATTAACTGGTGCTTCCAACATTCATTAACTGGTGCCTCAAACATTCGTTAACTGGTGCCTCAAACATTCATTAACTAGTGCCTCAAACATTCATTAACTGGTGCCTCAAACATTCATTAACTGGTGCCTCAAACATTCATTAACTGGTGCCTCAAACATTCATTAACTGGTGCCTCAAACATTCATTAACTGGTGCCTCAAACATTCGTTAACTGGTGCCTCAAACATTCATTAACTAGTGCCTCAAACATTCATTAACTGGTGCCTCAAACATTCATTAACTGGTGCGTTAAACATGCATTAACTGGTGTCTCAAACATTCATTAACTGGTGTCTGAAACATTCATTAACTGGTGCCTCAAACATTCATTAACTAGTGCCTCAAACATTCGTTAACTGGTGTCTTAAACATGCATTAACTGGTGTCTCAAACATTCATTAACTGGTGCCTCAAACATTCATTAACTGGTGTCTCAAACATTCATTAACTGGTGCCTCAAAGATTCATTAACTGGTTTCTCAAACATTCATTAACTGGTGTCTTAAACATTCATTACCTTGTGCCTCAAACATTCGTTAACTGGTGCATCATTCATTACCTGGTGCCTCAAACATTCATTAACTGGTGCATCAAACATTCATTAACTGGTGCCTCAAACATTCATTATCTGGTGCCTCAAACATTCATTAACTGGTGCCTCAAACATTCATTAACTGGTGCCTCAAACATTCATTAACTGGTTTCTTAAACATTCATTAACTGGTGCCTCAAAGATTCATTAACTGGTGTCTCAAACTTTCATTAACTGGTGCCTCAAACATTCATTAACTGGTTTCTCAAACATTCATTAACTGGTGCCTCAAAGATTCATTAACTGGTGCCTCAAACTTTCATTAACTGGTGCCTCAAACATTCATTAACTGGTGCCTCAAAGATTCATTAACTGGTGCCTCAAACATTCATTAACTGGTGCCTCAAAGATTCATTAACTGGTTTCTCAAACATTCATTAACTGTGCCTCAAAGATTCATTAACTGGTGCCTCAAACATTCATTAACTGGTGCCTCAAACTGTCATTAACTGGTGCCTCAAACATTCATTAACTAGTGTCTCAAACATTCATTAACTAGTGTCTCAAAGATTCATTAACTGGTGCCTCAAACTTTCATTAACTGGTGCCTCAAACATTCATTAACTGGTGCCTCAAACATTCATTAACTAGTGTCTCAAAGATTCATTAACTGGTGCCTCAAACTTTCATTAACTGGTGCCTCAAACATTCATTAACTGGTTTCTCAAACATTCATTAACTGGTGTCTCAAAGATTCATTAACTGGTGCCTCAAACTTTCATTAACTGGTGCCTCAAACATTCATTAACTGGTGCCTCAAACATTCATTAACTGGTGCCTCAAACATTCATTAACTGGTGCCTCAAAGATTCATTAACTGGTGCCTGCGTGGAATAGAGGCAGTAGAAGTGTAGGATGGAAACATGAATGTTGAGTGTTGGGAGAGAACTAAACAAGTTCTGTTTGACCAAGAGATAAAGAAACGACGTTGGCGTTGAATGGGACACACGTTGGGACAATCTGTGAGTAATGTAACTAGAATTTCTTTGTACTGGGCCCCACAGAGGCATAGAAATATAAAAAGACCCCCCCCCCCCCCCCCCGCCGAAACAAATAAATAAAAACACACACACACACACACACATAAAAGGGAGCCAGAGCGTGAAGTTAAAAAGATGGGGAAGACATGGGATGAGATGCATGCAATGGCGAAGGATAGAACGATTTGGTTTGATTTGGTTCAGGACCTATTCTCTATTTGGGGATAGAAGGCGTAAAGAAGAATTGTTCAATAGTTCACAAAACTGTCATAAAAGGCGACTAATTAATAGATTCGGATGTATTCAGCCAAAAAGCTTAGCTGTTAAAGATAGTACATCGTACCAACCGCCTTTAAGGGCAAACTATAAAGATGATGAGTTGGAAGAAGGAGGAGAAGAAGAAGATGTAGAAGGAGAAAAAGAAGAAGAAGAAGAAGAAGAAGAAGAAGAAGAAGAAGAAGAAGAAGAAGAAGAAGAAGAAGAAGAAGAAGAAGAAGAAGAAGAAGAAGAAGAAGAAGAAGAAGAAGAAGAAGAAGAAGAAGAAGAAGAAGAAAAAGAAGAAGATGGAGAAGAAGAAGAAGGAGAAGAAGAAGAAGAAGAAGAAGAAGAAGAAGAAGAAGAAGAAGAAGAAGAAGAAGAAGAAGAAGAAGAAGAAGAAGAAGAAGAAGAAGAAAAAGAAGAAGAAGAAGAAGAAAAAGAAGAAGAAAAAAGCTTTGAACGGACTCAATGGTTTCTTAACGTTGTCTGCCTTATATAATAAAAGGACAGTTGGCATATTGTGTTGTGGTTTACAGCTAGGCTGCAGTATTAGCGCTTTCCAACCCAACACATTCGATTTCCAGTGAGTATCCTCTCACAACACTTTTAAAGAGGCAAAATGGGTCTATTCTTTTCCCCTCCTAACATATACAGACTTTCACCTAAATGTAAATGTCTGTGTATAGCATTGGAATATCTTTCATTGCTTTGTGCACTACACTACTTGTGCAGAATTTGTCAGTTTTATGCAGATAATCCTTTGGTTTACTTGTTTTGAGTCCTGGGTTTAAACCTAAACAATGCTATGGATTGTTTCTTTCTGTCAGAGGCAAAACAAGAATCCGAGCCTGTCCAGTTTGTGGCTATTGCATTAGCTATAGGGTGCTTGCTACAAAGACACGCTCAAAACTGCTCTCAATTCTTTTGGCATCAACACAGCGACGTGGGAGGCTGCTGCACAAGACCGTTCTGGCTGGCGTACATCCCTCAGGCATGATGCATCAGCCTGCCAGGCAGCGAAGGTTGCACAAGCAGAGAAACGGAGGTAGAATTGAAAAAAAAAAAAAACAGTATTGCTAATCCCACACTCACTGCGGCTATCAGCCCTCCTCAAGAACTTTAAAGGCACATATTGGACTAATCAGCCACCTTCGTGCTCACAATCATTGATCATTACTAATTTGTATGAAAATTAGTCTTCATCATTCGTGATCGAATAACAACAACAACAACAGCCATAAGGTCCTTCGAAAAACAACAACAACAACAGCCATAAGGTCCTTCGAATAACAACAACAACAACAACAGCCATAAGGTCCTTCGAATAATAACAACAACAACAGCCATAAGGTCCTTCGAATAATAATAACAACAATAGCCATAAGGTCCTTCGAATAATAACAACAACAACAGCCATAAGGTCCTTCGAATAATAATAACAACAACAGCCATAAGGTCCTTCGAATAATAACAACAACAACAGCCATAAGGTCCTTCGAATAATAATAACAACAACAGCCATAAGGTCCTTCGAATAATAACAACAACAACAGCCATAAGGTCCTTCGAATAATAATAACAACAACAGCCATAAGGTCCTTCGAATAATAACAACAACAACAACAACAGCCATAAGGTCCTTCGAATAACAACAACAACAACAGCCATAAGGTCCTTCGAATAATAACAACAACAACAACAACAGCCATAAGGTCCTTCGAATAACAACAACAACAACAGCCATAAGGTCCTTCTTCTTCATCCTGTTTACCAGCTGTAAACTCCAGCGGACAGTTCTAGATGTTCGTCCGCTTCTGGACTTTTGTTTCGTTCCAGAACTTGAATTTTGCATACACATCCATTTAACATATTTGTCCTATTTGTAAAAAGGCTGTTGGTTTCTTGCCTATTAGACAGATGCAACCCGACTTCCAAGGAAAAATGGTGTGTTGGGAAATGAGCAGGCAGATAAACTAGGCGGTTATGCAACACTTGGTGCTGAATTGATGTATGACAAGTTAGATGTTGTGAGGGCCCCTTGGGAGCGAGTGACGAACAATTTGATCATTACAATCTGAATAGATTGCATTGCAAGTAGTTACTAGGGGATCTGACGCTTAACACTAAATGGAAAGGCGGGACAAATACACAATCAGACATCTACTGGTGCCATCGGAATTGGAACTTTTCGCTTGCTGCTGAAGACGGGGACGACGCGCTTATGGGAGTGTCTCAAGTTCTGTGATGTAGATTATTAATTCAATTTTCAACATTCAGCAAGTAAACACCCCTAATTAGTCCACTTCTACAACATGCTTTTACGGGGGGCAATGGGTCCATTCTCTGCCCCCCCCCCCCCCCAAAAAAAAAAAAAAAAAAGGGGCCCCGGAACCCACAAGGGAAATACGGTACTAAGTTCTCAGGACTCACACACCCCTCACCCGCCCCGGGCAGTAAATACCACGCTAAAGTGTAAAATATAAAGTTAGAAAATGACGCTTTACGTCAGTGGCTTATTGAACATATGATGCAAGAATATTTGAACAAAGTTCAGCATGAAGAAGATACAACATAAAACAAAAAAATTATCATCACTAAAAAAAAAAAAAGCAGGTTAGCAGAATTCTTCGCCCGCAATATATTGGGCTGCATGGTTTTTGTCCGAAGCAAGTTAATGAATTTGAGTATCTACGAAGTACATTCTCGGAGGACGGGAGAAAAGATCGGGAACTAGAAACAAGTTGCCAGCGAGCCAGTGCTTGTGTATATCAACTTACCCCGTTATTAAGACATCCAAACATAAGTTTGAGCAATAACAAACAGATTATAAACAGTAGATTCATACCAACACTGTGCTACCAGTGTCAGACACTTGGACATTATCAAAGGCTAACCGACGTAAAATTAACACTTGTGAAATGAGATGCCTGATAAAAGCTACCAACTTAACCATCCCAGACAAAGTTATGAATTATATTATCAAACAGACTATAGGAACAACACCATGCAGCACATTCGCTGAGAAACAGAAGGTCAAATGGTTTGGTCATCTAGTAAGAATGCAGACAGAACAACTACCCACGCTGAAATCTAGGAAAAACTAAAATATACCTGCTGCCCACCCAAATGCATGTCGTAGGAGTCGACTAATTGGCAGCTTCATTCGAAGACGGAGTGTGTCTGCCTAAGAGGCAAGGAGCTAACAGTCTGCGTAATGAGTCAGATTTGGAACATGTCTACAGTCCAGAAGTGGACGAACAACACAGATCTGAAGTGAAAGCAAGAGGCTGCTTTAGAAGAACATGGATTGATGACATTAAAGAGCTTCTACATCGACACGGAATGGCAAAAGCCACTGCTGCCCACCAAGCAATGAATCGAGGATTGTTACTCCCCACAACACTCAACGGCCGAAGTGGAACATGATGATGATGATGATGCTAAACTTATTTATTTATTTTGGGGGAGGGATGAAGACCAATCGGCACTCGATTTGTAATGTGGCTCCCCGTGTGGGTTCCGGGGCCTCATTATGGGGAAAACAAGAATAGACCCTCTGCCTACCCAAAAGCATGTCGTAAGAGTCGACTAATTGGGGAGCTTCCTTTGAAGTCGGAGTGCATCTGTCTCAGAGGCAAGGGACCAACAGTCTGGTTCAAGTGAATCAGATCTGTAAAACTGATGCACACGCACCACTCAGGTTCTGGAGCAGGACTGCAGTTCAGAAGTGGACGAACAACCAGAACTTTCACCCAGAGTGTACAGCTGGTGAACACGAAAAAGAAAAAGTAATATGGTCAACATTACACAGGCCGTCTTTACTTCCCATGACCTTCCTAGTACCTAATATAGGCTTGATTTACCTTGGAGCTACTGCCATTTTTGGAGCAAATAAAAATTTAACGCAGATTCACTTTCTTTCAGAATCCTCTACCTTTTATTATTATTATTATTCTGTTTTTTCCCTGGAAGGCACTGTGTTTGTTGAACTATCTTTTTATTCACTTCACTGCCCGCACATCTAAGACTGCACAAGCAGCTACGACAAATATTCTCCGACTCCAGCTCCCAGGCGGGGGGTTCCAACGGCTTGAGACACAACCGGTAGTACAGGTAAATTGTCAATGGGACAAGGACCAAGAGGAAATCACTCCCTTCTATAAAAAGCGAACGGACGAGCATTATCACCGCTGCCGATGGTCTCAGCATAGTAGTCATTGTAAAGAGCTCAGAGTGGCTTCCCCTTCTGTTGTTTATCCGAAGTGTGTTAAAACTGTTTAGTGATTTTGCTCAGTGTTGAAAATGTGATGTTTATCAAAAATCAAATTTAAAGATTTGATTTTTATCTGTAGCTAGTGTTGAAAATGTGTTTTTATCACCAGGCAATGTGAAGGTGTAATATATCAACAGTTTTTAAGGTATGAAATTTATCAGCAACCGGTGGTGAAGATGTTTTTTTTTTAATCTTCAGTTTTTTAAGGTGTGAAATTTATCACCAGCCAATGTCGGAGATGTGATATTTATCAACAAAGTTAAAGACGGGATATTTATCAACATATAATGTTCGTGATGTGAGATTTATCACCAGATAATGTTCAAGAAGTGAGATTTTTCACCAGATAATGTTCAAGATGTGAGATTTATCACCAGATAATGTTCAAGTTGTGACATTTATTACCAGACAATTTCGAAGATGTGAAAACTACTACCATCTACTTTTGAAGATGTAATATTTATGAACGCATTTTAAGGTTTAAAATTCATCGTCAGTCGAGGTCATTGATGTGATATTTATCAACAAAGCTTAAACGAGAGTTTGTCCAACAGTTAATGTTAAAAGTGTTACATTTATCAACAGATAATGTTGAATCTGATATAATTATAAATAATATTGAAGTTAGGATATTTATCCCAAGCCAATATTGAACATGTGAAATGTATCTCCAGCCAGTGTTAAAAATTTGGAATATATAACTAGTCAGTGTAGAAGATTTGAAATTTATCACTAGCCAGTGTTGAAGATGTGAAATTTATCAAAAGCCAGTGTCGAAGATATATTATTGATTACCAATCACACAAACCGGCTGACGAGCTTATACACTTAAATAGTGTACACTATAACCGTTGACGTGACTGCTAAATATTTTCAAGCTATCTGCTTCTTGATTCCATTGTTCGAAAACATCGATACTTAACACTAATCATTCACCACGATGGATGAACTCCTCGCTGGACATTCACTGAGAAGGTAACACTTCCTTCTTCTTCTTTTCTACCTGTTTGACCTCTTTGTGTGTCAAAGAAGATATAAAGTTCTGCTTCTTGATTTTCTGGTAGACAACCCTTGGAATGTGTTAGTTCATGTTTGCGTCTGGTTCTGAGAAGCAGGTGATGTAGTTCAGCGGGAATTATTCGGCAAATGTTTGCTGGGTCACAGTTTAATTATGGTAACAGTCGACTGATGATAGCTCTGTCAACCCTGGCTGTAAATGTAAAGTTTTAGAGCATGGTAAATTCACAAATGTAAAGATTAAGAGTATGGTGAATTCACAAATGTAAAGATTTAGAGCATGGTAAATTCACAAATGTAAAGATTTAGAGCATGGTGAATTCACAAATGTAAAGATTTAGAGCATGGTAAATTCACAAATGTAAAGATTTAGAGCATGGTAAATTCACAAATGTAAAGATTTAGAAAATGGTTACTTCACAAATGTAAAGGTTTAAATCATGGTAAATTCACAATGTAAAAATTTAGAGCATGGTTACTTAACAAATGTAAAGGTTTAGAGCATAATTAATTCACAAATGTAAAGATTTAGAACATGATTACTTTACAAATGTAAAGGATCAAAGCATGGTAAATTCACAAATGTAAAGATTTAGAGCATGATTAATTCACAAATGTAAAGGTTTAGAGCATGCTTAATCCACAAATGTAAAGATTTACAGCGTGGGTAATTCACAAATGTAAAGATTTAGAGCATGGTTAATCCACAAATGTAAAGATG